>ML803203.1:139779-180168 GCA_009831015.1 Picea engelmannii | reverse complement strand
AAATTGAAAAAAAAAAAAAAAAATGAAACGAGAACATTTAAGAATATGTGATTTGATAAAATATAAATATATATATTTTTGAGAAATTTTTGAAATTAGAAAATTTAATTATTTAATATCATGAAATAAAAATGAGATCTAAACATTTATTTAGAATACAATTATAAATTACAAGTAAAAAAGTTTGCTACACTAAACCATTAATATTTATATTTATAAATCAAAATAAAAAATAAGTTTCTCATTTTGCGTAGAACAAAAGACCAAAGCGAAGGAAATAACTAGTATCAAAATTAAAATGAATGTATACGAATTAGATATTAAAAACATTGAAAATACCAAACTTTGAAAGACATACCATGGCATTTGTCAGGCTGCGATGTGCCATCGGGACAATAGCAAAGAACTGCTGTAGATTTGTTATAACCGCAAATCCCGTTACTCCTGAAACAAGTGCCACAGTTTTGATCTCTGTACGGGTCGACATGCCATCTTATCTCAAAACCCTGCCCTGGGAAAATCTTATTATCAATGGGCTTCTTCAACTGCAGGACCTCCTCCTTTATTGGTAACTGAAGATGCGTTTTACAGAAATGAGTCCCATTTAAGTCTATTTCTGGACAGAGACTGTAGTACCAAACATTACCACATAAACTCATTTGAAGCATATTCCTAGCAAGGTAATTACTTTGATTGCAGTCCCTCCAAAGTGTCAGATTGGTGTATCCATGGGCAATTTCAAAATATCTAGAGCCATGCAACCACGATTGACTGTAATTATCTAAAAGTTTGCATTTATCCCACTGGAAATCGTCGATTGCAATCATGATGCTATGATTATTGCTATTATTCCCCAAGATAGAGGGCTCCAATATCTGATATTCATTTCCCCTGATATTAAGCAGAGGATGCTGACCCATTCGATCACAAGCAAGCTGAAAATCAGGGTCACCACAGCCGTTTTGTATTTTCCCAAATGGATAGCTGAAATTGAAGTTGCCGCATCTATTAACAGAACGACAATTGTTCCATTTATTGGCGAAACATGATATTGGGGAGGAGCAGAAGAGGACGAGCAGAGCGCACATATTAAGGCGCAGGAAAGGAGTTAGAGACATTGAATTGAACTGAGAAGAGCAAAACGTGCTCTGCTCTCCTTGAATTTTTTTTTAAATAAATATCACTGACTAGACTAGAGGAGGACATTGGCGACCGACTTGATACGATAAGAGTGTTTCATTTAATTCGGCTTATATTTAGGTTGAAAGTATTGGAGATGGGCACAATTAATCATTTTTTAATCTAAAATTCTAATTTGATGGCTAACCATTGATACTGCTGGAATATTCTTAGTCTCCTCCCAAATCAATGAATGTGATTTACTCTTCATAACTTCCTTGTATTTTTGAATGCTTAACCTCTTTACTTTTTAACATTTACCTAATCATATTAAGAAATTACTGTACCACCATATGATTGCCACGTTTAACTGATTAACCTTTGGAACTACCACATTTAAGATTAACTTTTGGATTTCCTCAGCTTTATGTGCGTTTCAGTTGTCCCTCCGTTTCAATTCACCAAAATGTTGTCCGTCCAGATAACTTTCGTTCACCAACCGCAACACCAACCACTTTGCGGCTGTGCTAGTTATATTTTTGGCTGCTTCCTACTATAATTTATAATTTTGGTCGGAGTTTGAGACAACATAGTAGGTTGCAAAAGCATGGCAGAGAGTGGGCCTGGGCTTGGCATTCATCAAGGACAACACTAGAGGAGGGCATTGGTGACCAACTTAATACGATAGAGGGGTTGTGCAAAAACATTGCCATTAGAAGAGAGGGGTAGGTGTTGTTGTCGTCTTGAGATATTATACAAAAATAATCACTCAAATCTATGAATCCAACAATTTTTAGCTGGATTTAAGAGATGGAAAAAATCACATTTAGTAAAATTTTTAACCTACAACTACTGAAATTTAATAATAAAGTGATAAGATTGAAATAATGATTTTAATAGTAAAAATGTGCAATTTCAACCATGTCAAAATTATTAAATTTTGAATAATATTAATAAAAATTAAAAGGTACCCCTGGATCGGGTGACAGTGAAGGAACCATCGGCATACGCATGACTAAACCACCACATGATTAATAGTTGGTGTTTGGTTAAACTCATAATTCGAAGATTACGAAGCCAACATGTTAAGCATKTTTTAAAATAATTTTATGGATCAGACAGACTCTGTTGTCATTGCAGCCGTTTCAAGAAAAAGTTTGTTAAATCTTTACATATAACAAGGCAATAAATCACCGTGGAATGAATATAACGTCTATCCAACGCAGTAAARTACAGTGGAATGAATACAAATTCTATCTAACGCATAAGGTTACTCACTCGTTTTATCATGCCAAATGTAATTTCATCGTTATTTTATTTACGGAAATGGACCTTCGTTGTTGTTGCTTTCGCTGTGGAACGAAGACGAATTAAACTCCACAAGCTGCGCGCATCCTTCCACGCACAATTGTGAAGTGATTTTGGCTTGAAACCTCTGAGAAGGGCCACCCAACAGACTTCCCTCTTGTAAGAAGGAATCATTAATGGTGCTTTGACGCTTAGGAATATCCTTCATTAAAAAATGCATGATAATTAATGTTGCCCTAGCATGAACTTTTACCCTATATTTTGGCTAATCAAATGCTTTAAATTTTATTAATTACTGAATTTTCTGACTTTACATTTCGGTGAACTTTGGCCAAAACTCCGTGAGACTTGAACTTTCTAACTAAAAGTTACGGCTTTTGGCAAAAATATCGTGACAACAGAACTTTTTATTAAAATTTCGCTGAAACAACAATATTGGAGTTTTTTTTTTTTTTTTTTAAATAAAAATAAAAAAATTGCTCAAACTATGGTGACACTAAAATGCATCACATGTTTTAAGAGGAGGATCAATTTTTTTAGATACAAATCTTGGAGTGATCAAGTGAAATCCGTGAGATTTCACCTTTAACTAAAGATAACTATATAACTATATATATATATATATATATATATATAATTCTCCAATTTTAAAGTAGAGATTTAACTTAAGACAATTTAAGTTAATTTTCTCTTTATATAATTGATATAAAAATATTTATTTAAAATGGATATTGAAATATTTTATTTATGACAAATATTGAAATTTTTTTATTAGTATTTTTTTTAAATGTTACAGGTCAACTCTATATTCATCATGAAAGGAATTGCAAATCTCCTTCAAAGTGAATTGTAGAAAGCATATCATGCATGTTTATTATGTGGCTTTGTTAGTTGCTGATCTACTTGAGTGGGGAGGATTAGTATATTTTTGAATTAAATTAGCAATAATATTAAAATATTTATGATATTTGACTATGTTTGATAGTTGACCATTGCTAATTTTGGTTGTCCATGTTTGATGTTGACTATCATTCACTTTTGTTCACCATGATTAACCTTGATTGACATACTTGATCATGGTTGATCATGATTAACCATTTTTTGATATGGTTCACTATGTTTGATTATAATTACTATAATTGATTATATTTAAATGTTGTTGACTATATTTGAATATAGTTGGCCATCTTTTATAGTGAGAAACTATTCTTGATCATGTTTAATTAGAAAAAATTTAGGGGTGAAATTTCACCCATGAACTAAATAACATGGTTTAAATTTTAGAGAAGTTATTTTTTTTGCTCTAGTGTCTTTAAATATTTAGCCCTAAAATTAAATAATTTTTTTTTTAATATATAAAACCATTATAGCCCACATGAAAATACAAGGGAAAGCCATGAAACACAATTTTTCTCTCTAAAATTCATGATGAAGCTCCCAATTCACTATAATTTCTTTGGACTCTAGATGTCGCCAAGATTTCCTGGAATTGAGGTTTTTTTTTAACTATTTCACATGCAATACGGGATTGATTTCATCCATGGATTTTCTTCACCTTTCTACATTGGCAATTGAGTTCTTCTCATATGGCCTAAACAACTGGTGGTAGTTATGGATCAATGTTTTTCATATTGATCTAAAATGGGTTGTCTGAATTTCTTTCTATGGAGGTTGTTCTAAATGATCGACATGGGTTGTAAAACCATTCCTATGATGATGAATTATGTTGGTGATGACGAAATGAGAATTGTAGTGAGCATGTAGAGTTGTGGTGGTCATTTGGTGTACTTCTCCTAGAGTCACTTAGAGTAGATTGCAGAAAATGACATTCACAATGTTGGTTATGGCTTCTTCCTCAAAATCACTTACTAGTTGCACCAATTGAAAAGGAAGCACTTTCTTGAGCATCCTTGAATGCATATATGATTTTGGGCATTTTTGATATCTTCTTTACTTTATTTTATGAAACTTTAACAATGATTGGGTTTCCTCTGATTAGAGATTGAAAATACTGGAAATCAATGTTTAATAGCTTGTTATTTCTTCTACAATCAATTATCTTTACATTTAAAACTTTGTCAAAAAAAACTCATATATCTATTTTGTGGCTAAACAGATACCACCATTGCCTATAAATTATGTCACACACCAACAAATATTCTCATATAAGCTCCCTCTCCCTCTCCCTCTCCCTCTCCCTCTCCCTCTCCCTCCCCAAACTTTATGTTGTGTGTTGATTGCCAATCTATATGTGACAATGGAGTTGTTACCTGAATATCTTTATTACATTAGCTAAACCTGTAATTAAATGAGTTTTTTTTTTTTTTTTTTAATTATATAACACAAACATACTGAATATCTTTATTACATTAGATAAGCTTTTAATTAAATGAGTTTTTTTAAGTTATATAACACATAGATAATAGGAGGGATGTGTTTTTTAAAATGTACTTCATATATGGTAGTTTGCTTAAAATATATTGTTTAGAGTCAACATTTAACTACATGTTTTCTCGTGCTAGTAGGTCAACTAGGAGATGGATGAGATCTATGCCCAATTGACATTACCTCCCGATTCCAAGGTAGTATACGTTCAATATGTAATACGATTGAACAACATTATATTAATCCAATTATTGGGTGTCTCTCGTTTAGAGTGTGATATTTCCTTTTGGCTCTTCTTTCATTTATTTTTATGTGTTTATTAATTCAAATTCTTGGTAAGGACTTTTTAAAATGTTAATTCAAGGTGTTTTTTAATTTATTAAAAGAGTTTTTATAAGTAAATTATTCAATATGAAAAATTTTATTGTGTTTTTTTAATTCAAAATTTTAAATAGCAAAATAACCATTGTTGTTAAAAACTTTCATTTAAGAAATTTTATTAATGTATATATATTTTTTTATTACTTGAAGGGTTGCAAAATACTTTTGTTCACCCTTGGTAAGTTTTGATCTAGGTTGCATTGATGCATCTATAATAATCTGCAAATATAATATATGTACTAATGGTAGATTAATTTTCTCTTTGGAAATTATTGAAGACTATTTTGAAGGTTGTAGATGCATCTAAAGATTTATTCTATAAAAATGATATGCTACATGATTATACTCAATAGAAACCTTCTCAAGTCTGCTTGTTGCAAAGGATTTCCATGGAAAATAATGGAGATTCCAACACATATTCAAGGGTATGTAAATAGGCACTATGGTTTACATGTTATTTTGTTTTTTATCCTTTCTGACATAGAAAGTTGTAAATTGGTGAATCATTATTGTTTCCTATTAGTGTAACTCTGAAATGTTCTAAATGAATGAATATCAAAGATTGATACATTTCCCTCACAATGTCTTATTGAGAAATTCTTCTTTGAAATACTTAGATTATTCATTTTTATGCATCCATTGTGGCATTACCGAGATGCCTAATAGAGTCTTTTGTATATTCCCACATCATAGGAATATTGTCTAAGACATCAATTGTCAACTTTCTTTATTATTTTCTTCCTACTCTATTATGGTAAATAGTTAAGGAAACAACATAATCTATCAACCATAAAATCTTATGACCTATGCATATGCATTATTGAATATTTAAGTCCATTTGTCATTAACTTACATTTATCTCCCATCTAGACTTTTGAGACGAAAGGCATATTTGTTGGTTATGTCCTTGTTTCTTTCTCTATTCAAGGATCATGATGCAAACCTTGAAGGCAAAGTCATTTCCATGGTAGGTTGTGTCCTGAAGATTTTGTGTTCAAGTTCAACTATGGTTTTAGAATTGGGCCCTAAATAAAATAGTACAAACATGGAATACAAGTACAATTGCCAAGACATTATTACAATGCATGTTTATGTTAGGGTGGCATTATATTTATGCCCCCCCCGGTAAATTCTTCAAGCTCCATTAAACTAACAATGCAAGCATCTAGTCATCTAAATGAGCAGGTAAAAAAATGTAGTAAATTTTTAGGTTTGTTAATGTTTTCATTTTCGTTATTTGTATCTTCCTTTTTAGTCTCTATATTTGTTTTTCATTTTACTTAGTTAAAAAGAGAATTTTGTTCCAATGCAATTTTAGACATCACATGATCCCTTTGTTAGGAGCTTTTCCAAACAAGCTAGTACAACATGAATTTGGTTGAGACTCTCATATTAGTCGACTCGAAATATTTGTTTATTTCTATTATATATATTATTGAATTTGTAGAATGAAAATCACAGATTTGAAGCTCTTTATAAAGATTTTTGGGAAGATTTTTACTTTCCAAAACCTAAGGTACATTGAAGTACTTTCTCAAAATCTAGATGTTAAGCAATTACATGTAAGAAAAAAATGAATGGCAATCATATAAATTTTTCTCAATAGATATTTTCTCTGCATGAGTTTAATGGAGTGAAAGCAATTAGATGGTTTTGATAAATGTATTTTTGAGAAAATAGTTGCAACAATACTGAGGATTATATACATTGCTAATAACAATATTGTCAATTCAAGAAATAATATACAAATTATTCATCCCCTCTAATGAAAATGATGAGAGAAAATGTGAAGAAAAATATTGGGAAATGTATATTAAAAAGGACACTTAAGTTGGAAGATTATGTGAAGTCTAGACTTCTCCCAGACAATGAAGAAACTAATGAAGAAACTAACTCATGAAGAGTCCAAATTATATATGTTTTTGAAATAATTTCGCCATTACATATAATTTATCTTTATGAGATGATAAAAAAAAATTATTCTCTCTTATTCAATATATTGAGGAATCATATACACAATGGTACAAACTATGTAGGAAGAACTCTTGTTTCACTAAATAGAAATGGGTTGGAAGGAAGGAGAAAAAATCCATTTTGAATAAAAAAAAATCTATTTTATTTTATTGTTCTTCTAAGAGGTTATTTTTATAGTTTAGCATAGTGGAGATGTGAAACATAATGTGACGTTAATGTAGCATTGGTCAACCAAATATAATGGTTAAAATTTTTAAATCGAAAAAAAGGTATGTGAAGTCAACCTCAAGTGTGTGTGTATTACATGAATGAAAATGAAATAACAAAATACAACATCATTAAACAAATTTCTCTTACTTTTGATTGAATATTATGGTTTCATGACTTGTGATCTTTTCCATGTTGTATATGGCATTGAAAACTTTCAATTTAATCTCATAAGAATGGTCAATTCAATTACTAGTTTTCTAAAAACTTACCTAGTCAATGGTTATTTTATTGCAAATTAAAATTTTACTTTATTGTTTAGACATAATGTTTTTCTATGTTTTTGGGATCTATTCACAATTTTCTTGAAAACATTTGTATGAATTGGTACCAATCTCTATGCAAAATATCTTATTGATGACTTGAAGCAAAAGAATGCTATTGGTACTTACAAAAATATGGTAAGAAACACAAACTAATTGTTACTTTTTGGCTTTTTTAATTCCACATTTCATGTTAGAATTGTTTTCCTTGTGCCAAGTTTCTAATCCTACATCGTTTTTTATTTCTCACACAATTACGCCTTCACACACACACAACTATCAGTTGTTTGAATTCCAATCAATTCAATACATCCTAATAAAGTACATAACATCCTTACATTAGATGTAAAGTTTCTCTCCAAAAGGAAATCAAAAAATTTCCTTGAAAGTATGGTTTTATACAAAATTTTAGTTAATCTTTTATTAAAAGATGATATAATCTATTTCGTAATTCAAGTAATTTATGTTGAATCATGTGAAAGTGAAATCCTTTTTTAGGGTCTACCTATAAAGGGCATAACTTTGTATGTTACAATATCATATGATGTAGGATAATACAGTTGGAACCTACTATCCTATAATTGAGCCCTCTCTTCATATTAAATATTTCACTTACCTTGGAGACATGTATAGTGTAGTTTGGATGGAAGAAAATTTTCGCTCTGGCAGTGAGACATTTTTGGATTTTAATTTTAATTATGTCTAGTGAAACATATTCGCTAGGGATATGTATACTACCCTGCCTTCCATTAGCAGTAAAGTGCATCATATGATGAAGGAAACCATTGATCAACAATATCAAGTAATAAGTGTATGAAAATTCCCCTTATCTCAATATACTGCAAGCCTAATAGTAGGTCTTATGAACTTATAAAATAATATCTGAGTATGTTTACACGTGGTTTCTATTACAATAATTCAAGTTGTTATGTCATACATGTACTTCTAGATGTTGTGCATAGACTTGGTCTATTGGTTAGTGGTTGACAACTTTTGGTCATTAATCCTTATTCCAAATCCCTTTAACATACTTCAACATAATCCATAGCATAAAGTTCCACAATTGGATTTTTCTAATGCAAAAAAAATGGATTCTAGATCCCAACTTTTAGTTGTTCAATCTTCACTATCACTTTTTTGAAGATGGATATCTTGGACCTTTATAATGGAATATGTATTTACCAATATTAAGTGTTGTGACATTTCTCCCTTTGTTATTTTCTATAGTTGTATTTAGGTTGTTAAATTTGACGATGGATTATATTCACACAATATAAAGTTGTTCGATCTTTACTATCACTTCTTTGAAGATGGATATTTTGGATATTTATAATGGAATATTTATTTACCAATATTAAGTGTTATTGCATTGTTCTCTTTATTGTTTTTTATAATTGTAGTTAGGTTGTTAAACTTGACCATGGATTATATTCACACAATATATAGTTTATGATTCCATTCAACTTTCTACATGCATTTGTTCGAATATTTCCTTTCACCAGTATATTTAAATTTATATAATTTATTTTTCCCGCATCCAATACTATGTAGTGATCTAAATTATTTCATTAAGGGAAAATATCGAGTTCAATGAAGTATACTTCAACTAAGTAAAATTTGGAATTACCATTTCAATAGTTGATTCTTCTCTTTCTACTTTTTCAGTCAACTGGATATTTGAACTATTCTAATGTTTATTATTATGATCATTATTTTGTTATTTAACATTGACAGAGTATGCATTTTACAAGTGAAGGAAATGACATCCAACCACTAAACACATGAAACCTAGGTTCCATGTGATGCAATATGGTGACATATCCATCAATGAGGAGTCCTTATCCTTGTATATGGGATTTGACTCCACCAACATGAATGCCACCTTTTGATAATTGTTTTCCACAATATCTCAAAAAGAAGGATACCATAGCTATAATAAATAGGATGCAAATATTCTTTAATTGTGGAAAAATGTTTGTAAAGATAACCAACTTGATAAATTTTATATTAGTGGAGATTCTTGTAAGCTTTTATGTTGGTTGTTCAACTGTGAAAAAAGTATCAAATTAGGTTTCACAATATGTAATTGCTTTGGAAATCAACTTTATGTGATTTGTTTTGTTTGGAAACATCTACCTAGAATTATTTAGAATACTCAATGTTATTTTTTTTATTTCTAATAATTTTTTTATTGAATGAAAGATAAGGAATATTTCCAACCATTATAATGTTACTATCTTAATAGTAGAAGTTGGCATCTTAACAATAAATGTTACTATATTAATAATAGAAGTCAACATCCTCCCTACTTGTAGTATAAACGATCCAAGTTTGACACCCTAGAAAAAATAAAATCTCAACAAGAATTAGTTGAATTCATGTCACATTGCATGCATTTGAACAAAAGCATGAAGTTCATTGGAAATATTTTATTTGGATAATAAATGTGTACTTCAATGGTGAAATTTGAGTGACCATATCAGGAACCGTTGGTTGATGATTGGAACTGCCTTCAAACATTGGTAGTATTTTCATGTTTAGATGACATGCAACATACAATACTGTATAACAAGGGCATTAGAACCATTCTAGGATTGTTTGCAACATATTCTTGTAAATATCAATATTAAAATTGAAAATAATTCATAAACACCATACTGTAGTAGTAGGGTAGTAGGTATCTTCCACACTTTATCCCATGAAAATATTAAGGCTAGATATTAATATTACTTCATAGGTATACTTATTTGAATCCCATTGTTGTTCACTTTCTTCGTATGGAATGAAACAAGTGTGTTCTCTAGAAAATATATGTAACAATAGGATTAGTACATGATACCATGGTTGAAGTTTTTATCAAGGCATGGACTCAAATCCCATCCAAGAAATGGAAGTCACTCCAAGGTTGTTATGGTTCTTAGTTACTTTGTATGAAGTTGACAAGTGATTCTCACCTTAAAATTTTGATTACTTTAGAAGTGCTAAGCTTTAATGAAATTAGTGAGATGGTGCTACTGAAATCCTAGTTCATGTATCAAAGGATGGAATAGAACCAACTTAGGAGGTAGCTCTTGATGCATTGTGCTAGTTAAATAGCTCATGGCCATCTATTCTTTTTTAGTATATAAAAGTACAAGCCATGGTTACAAGTTGAACAAGAAGCTATTCCTAATTATAGCTACTAGTACACTCTCGCCCACCTTAGAGAAGGATCAAAATTTTCTACAATATTTACTTAGAAGCTTGATAGTAACAATAAAACATGGAATTAACCTGAAGCAATCTTTGAAAAGAACTAGTGCATTTTGTAAATTACCACTTGATAATCATCCTCCAAAGCTAACTAAAATGAGTTGCAAAACCCTATTTTAATTTTTATGTTATTGGTGTACATATTATAACCTTTAAATGTGAATATGTATACAATCATCATGAACATTGTTGGTTTTGAGATATGAATAAATTTCATCAATTTTGCTGAAGTGAAAATGATCAAAATATTTGCATCTCTTTCATATGTCTTCCCATACAATAAATATCAAAAACTCCTTGTCAAACATTTGGATGCATGGAAAGTCACAAATATTGGTAATCCAATTATACTAGTCAATACGTTTTCAATTTTGTTTATTGATTTGTATTAATAAAGTTTGTGAATGTGCATAGGTGGTAAGCCACAACACTTCTCTAGAATGGAAAAAGGAGTTTGCATGGGCCTTTCACATGCCTCCAAGGATAAAAAAAATTGCACATATCTTGCCGGAGAAAGAACACCTTTTGAAAGGTGAATAGCTTAATTTTATTATACAAAATTCAATGATAACCTAGGTTTATTGAGAAATTTAGAACTATTAAGCTACTCATTGTTATATTTTCTAATGCCAGGGCTATTTGGGAAAAGTAACCATTTAGATTGACAAAGTGGTAATGCTTGGTATAATTAGCGTCTATTATAGTCGCGTTCTTGAAGTTATTAATGATGGTACATCTTAAACACTAGAAATACACTTTTAGTATTCTAACAAGTGACTATAATAACATTCCATAACAAGGATCGTGACATCTTCAATTTTTAGGAATGATTAGAATAGTGCTTTGTTTTCTTGGACATTGCTTGTATTAAATAAGTTCAGTTTATTTAGCAATAACAATGCTACTTTTGAGATGATAGTGTTTTAAGGTTCTAAATACATCCCATATTATTACATTTTTGCATGAGTTTTACATGAGTAATAAATGAAAGGAAATTATTTTCGTACAAAGTCCTTGTAATGTTTTCATAAGGTTGTAATGCTCTTCAAAAAAATGTTTGAACAAGATTTGGTTTCATAGCCTTCCAATATTGAAATATATACAAAGAATGGGAATTTCAAGGGATCCCTTAAGCTCTTTAATGAAATTCATGAACATGATTTGTTTTCATGGATTGCAATGGTTGCACGATATACACATAATGGGTATATTCCTCTATTCCAATCTAGTTCATTATCTGCACATTAGTGCCCCAATGATACTAGAGTTTATTTGACTATTTTAATCCAAGCATATGGACTTGTTTTTCAAATTATAATCAATTAGGATGGCATATAGGTTTCATTTTCTCCTTTGAACCATTAATTCATTTCTTAGACACTATTTAGGATTTGAGATGGAGTACTTTTATTTCAATCATTTATCCTAACATATAAATAAATGCGAGAACTAATTCTAACCAACAACTCCCATTAGGGGAATTTTGAGGTTAAAAAAGGGATTTTAAACAAAAAATGTATCACCAAAATCAACTTTATAAGAACCAGTCACAATTCATAAGATGACATGATCCCCTAGGATGACTTGGTATTGTTTGAGTTAAAGATGGTGAGTTGTCTCATTTTGAATGGTGGATGGAAACCTAGAGTAAACTGTGGTAACACTATGAACTAATTTTAAAACTAGAACATAAAGTAATCAATAAATCTCCTTTCCCACTTTTTAATAAAATAATAATATTGTCCTCTCATAATTTTTTGAAAAAACCAATACTTGTCCTCGTATGAAATATCCATATTTTTTCACTCTTCTTATCAATAATGTCATACATTCAATTTTCCTTATTAGTAATTTCTTTTTGTATTCCTCATATTTCTTATTTGTCTTAATATAATGTCATACATTCAATTTTCCTTATTAGTAATTTCTTTTTGTATTCCTCATATTTCTTATTTGTCTTATTCTATATTAACTGATTTTTTAAAAATAAAAAAAATCAACTTCCAAACCATGATATTAAAGTTCAAGCCAATTTGGTTTACTATTCGTTTTTCAATCTTTGAGTAGGTTTGATAATAGGAGGAAGTTGATGTTTCAATTTATTTTTTCTTCATTTTTTATATTTGAGCAGGTTTGATAGCAAGAGGAAGCCGCAATTTGGTTTACTATTTCTTCATCGGGCTTTGGGTGGGTTTGATAATAGGGAAGAAACTTTGATTTGGTATACCATTGTATTTTTAGGCTTCGCGAAGGTCTACTAAAAGGGAGGAAGTCACTCTTTTGGAACCTAGAAGGTAACCCCTTGAGGAAGCTACATGGAAGTATAAATAAGAGAGCAATGATCTCCTATTAGCACCTATTGATCACATTGAATATCTATTATTGTGTAAGGTTTATTACAGGTACTCATTGATAGATATGAATTTACGCAACTCTGAGGTAGCACAAAGGGTTGATGGAGAAATTTTTGAAATTGCAGAAAATACTGAAAAAACCCTAGTTTTTGAGGTGTATGTGGGTTGCAGTGGAGAAGGGTGTGTACATACACGAGATGGTAGTATAACATGGTGTGTACATATAGGAAAAGCAATGCAAACATGAGGAGATGAATATTCCAGGTCTCTAGAGTCTGAAATCAAGCTCCCAGAAAGGTCTATAGTGATTAGGTACAACAGATCTATCTACAAGTTCAAAAGGTATGTCTTATTTCTAAGTGTAGTTGGATGTTGTTGTCTACATGAGATATGGTTATGGGGGTTTGAGGATTTTCCTTAGAGAGGATATTGGTTGTATGGAACTTACTGTATAAGCCATATCTATAGAAATACAGTGTTGGTATATTTGATATCTATCATTGGTATATTTGAATCCAGATTCGGATTCGAAACGTTGACAAAAAAAATGACACCAACTGTGGATTATCCGGCAAACAACTTCGAAAATACTCACCACGGAAATCTTAAAACAACCATATCTTGTTAGTGTTGAGGGACATCTTGTATTTCTTGGCATATGGTCAAGGGTTTTTGTGGTACATGGTTGAGAGCTTGTAGTTGTGAAGTTATTGGTGTAGTGTGAAGTTGCATATCAGTGAGGGTTTGATGTTTAGTCTATGTGATGGTTATTACGCTTGTTCATGATTATACACAAATGTATGCCACATGACTAGAGAGATATAGATGCACTTGGTTAAGGGATATGTATGAGGATGTATTCATAGGGCACAAATACAATTTGGACACAGTTTTAGGTTGCGGGTTGATGTGATGAAGGAAGCAAAGGGTCAAAGTTTTTCAGAAAGGTGAAAACCCTAGTTTTCAAAAGGCGTATGCAGACTACAGTATAGATAGGCCGCGTACATACACATGCTGCAGTATAGATAGGTCACGTACATACGCAGGTTGTAGCACAGAAAAGGCGCATACCTGCTGATTTTTTGTTGGTACAAGAAGGTTACATGTACATGTTGATCACAGGATATTGGTACAGGTTGGTTACAGGTTGTTGGCACAGATTGGTACATATTTACAGTGGTATATCTCATAGTGATAGTGTGGTAGTGGTTTCATCATTTCACTTATATTTCAAGGCAGCAGGACGAGGAAAGGATAGGTGGTTGTAGCCACCTTCCAATTGTAGCTGGAGAATGTAGGGGGTTGTAGCTTCCTTTTGGTTGTAGCCAAAGAATTGGGGAGTTGGAGCTTCCCTCAGGTTGTATCCTGAAAATATAGGGGGTTGGATCCTCCTTCCAATTGCGGCTAGAGAATAAAGGAAGTTAGTGCTTCCAATGAATGTAATTCTTAAAGACATATAAGAAAAAACATTTTGTGGTTTTCTCCCGCATTGGGTGTCCACGTAAAAATAATGGTGTACTGTGTATGCGTATAATTGTTCATTGTTCATGGTTTATTTACTCTGCACTTGTTGGATGATAATGTTATATTGATCATAAAGACAAATAACACTTACATATTGTGGTTAAAAGGATTAAAAATCTCTATTACTTATTCACTCCCTCTCTAAGTAATCCAACACGAGTCACTCAAGATTTGTTGGTTTTCCTAGTTAATGGTTTCTAGGGTAAATCTCTATGTACTGTGTGTGATTAACATTGTTTAATACTTTTTTTTTTTAATTATGTCTTCTCTCTCCTATTTGATTTATCTTATCTACATTTGGTATCAAAGAAAGGTTGAGAAGATCTAAATAATATACGATATTGGCTTCAAGAGGGACTCCTTTGTCACTAAGGGTTCAACTCATTCTTAGATCTGTGCTAAACCTAGGTCCAATGGGAGTTGTAAGGGCATAATTTTTTCTTGAAGAATGGCAGGTAGTTTGAGGATTGAGATTGGAAATTTTAATGGCTGGAATTTTGAGTCATGGAAGCTTCAAATGGAAGATATCCTTGTAAATTGAGAACAATGGTTCATTGTGGATCCTATAATAGTTCCAATAGGCATGCCAAAAGAATATTGGGATAAAATTTATAGGAAGGCACGGAGTACGATTCAACTTTGTCTTGAATATTCGGTATTGTTGAATGTCTCAGGTGAAGACAATGCAAAGAAACTGTGGAATAAGTTGGGGAACTTGTACCAATCAAAACTCCCTGTAAAAAAGTTGTTTTTTTAGAATAAATTGTATATTATAAGGATGAGTGATGGGAGCTCAGTAACAGAGCATCTAAATGCATTCAATTGTGATAATCCAATTATTGTCTCTGGATATTAAAATCATTGATTAAGAGAAATGTATCAGTTTGTTGTGTTCTTTTCCAGATTCATGGGATAGTCTAGTCATGGCTATTGGAAGTAATTGAACCACATTGATGCTTGAATATGTGGTTTCATCTCTAATTTTAGAATAAATGAGGATAAATAACTTGGAAGGATTTAATAAGGATTCCTTGGTGGCGAGAGGGATGTTGGTCGATAGAGGAAAGGGTAAATTATCCGGTAGAATGTTCAAGTCAAGGGGTAGATATAAATCCCTAGTTTATTCAATGAGAAGATGCAAGAAGTGTAGTAAAGTTAGGCATTACAAAAGGCATTGTAAGTTGAAAATGACTGAGAATAGTCAAGGATATGAAGAGAATCATTCGATTGAGAGAAAGACTTCTTTAGGCGAAGGAGGAGACGTGTATTTGGTATCGACCAATACATAGCCAAATCATGATGTTTGATTGATCAAATTAGGAGCATCTTATCATATGAAACCTCACAAGGAATGGTTCTGTGAATATGAAAAGTATGAAGGCGAAGATGTATTCATGGGTGATGATTTGAAAACCAATATTGTTGGATTAGGAAGAGTCCAACTGAGGATAAAGGATGGGAGGAGTATAACCCTTCTAGGTGTGCTACGTATTCCAGGCTTAGAAAGAGATATAATATATTTCAACACAATGAGTGATGCGGGTGTGCAAACTATATTTTAGAGGAATTCATGAAAAATGGTCTGGGGAGAAATAGTATTGATGAGAAGAGTTAGGATTGGAACCATGTACAAGTTGTTGGGGAATGCTGAATTGAATGGATGTAATAGTACAACTATTCTTGAGGTCAACTTGATTGCGACTAACTCGAAAATTCCTCGTCTAGTTGACTAGACCATGTTATGGTCCCAGAAGATGAGACATATTGGGGAAAATAGACTTCGAGTTATGCACAACAAAGGTATGGTCAAATGTTTCCCTGATTTTGCTTTGGAAGTAGATTTTTGTGAACATTGCACCTATGGAAAATAGAATCATGTGAGATTCCCATCTAGAGCTAAAAGCACAAAATGGATTCTAGAATTAATACATAGTGATGTGTATGGTTAGGTATCAGTTCCATCACTAGGAGGATCGTTGTAATATGTATCCTTCAAAGATGATTTATCCAAGAATACATGGGTGTATTTCCTTAGAAAGAATTCAAAGGTTTTCAAATATCTTGTGAAAAAACAGACAAATAAGAGTATTAAGGTGTTGATAACTAACAACAAAGGTGAATTATGTGGTAAGGAGTTTGAATAGTTCTACAAGCAATATGGCATAGCATTCTAAAATACCACTCTTTAAACCACTCAATAGAATGAAGTTGTTGAAAGAATGAACATGACATTGATATAAAAGGAAAGGAGTATTCTCAGTGGTGTTGGGCTAGCACACAAATTTTGGGTAGAGACAATTAACCTTGCCTGCTATGTAGTAAATATATCTCCATCAAGGCTAGTTGAATCGAGTCCACATAAGGTGTGGTTTGGTAAGAAACCCTTTCTCTCACATCTCATATTTTTTGGATATGATGCATTTGTGCATGTTCCTAAGGAAAAGAGGAACAAGATGGACAATAAGTTAGTCAAGTGTATCTTCACTGGTTACAAGGATGGAATGAAAGGATATAAGTTGTGGGATCCGGTGATGAGGAAAATAGTTTATAGTCAAGATGTGATCTTCAGAGAAGTTGGAGGTACTTCTAGGATTGAAGAGTCTCAAAGGGGGAAAGAACCGAAGAAACTGGTGTTTGATCTAAGCAACGAGGAACATGATTCAAATGAATCAAATGAATCAGATGAAGAGGAGGAACTACAAACTCTAGTTGCAAGGAGGTATATACAAGTAAGGAAACAAATTGAAAGGTATATTCCACCTTATTTCTATTCCACATTTGTGTTATCTACCATTGATGATGAGCCAAGGTCATTCAGTGAGGCAGTTGATTCAGTAGAGGGTAGACTTTATAAGGAGGTCATGGTTGAGGAAATGAAATCTTTGTATAAGAATGAGACATGGGATTTGGTCGAGCTACTTAATGGAAGGAAATCCATTGGAAGCAAGTGGGTGTTTAATAAGAAGTTGAATGGAACAGGTCAAATCGATAAATACAAAGATTGAGTGGTAGTGAAAGGGTATTCCCAAGTCGAAGGAGTCAACTTTGCTGAGATTTTCTCTCATGTTGAAAAATTAACTTCCATTAGAGTATTGATGTCTCTGGCTTCAAAATTTTATCTTGAGATAGAGAAAATGGATGTGAAGACAATGTTCCTACATGGGGAAATGGAAGAATAAATCTAGATGAAACAACTTGATGGATTTGCAATAAAGGGAAAGAAAAATATGGTGTTCAAGTTGAAGATGATCCTTTATGGTCTAAAGCAATCACCAAGGATGTGGTATCAAAAGTTCGACACATACATTCTTGGATTTGGAATTGTGAGAAGTAAGGCTAATCACTGAGTGTATTCTAAGAAAGAAAGTGGTCATTTCATTTATGTAGTATTATATTTCGATGACATGTTGTTGGTTGGAAACAACATGGATGATATAAAGGAGGTGAAAATGAAACTAACCTCCAAGTTTTACATGAAGAATATCGGTGCTACTAACTTCATTATGGGAATGGATGTTAAGAGCGATCGAACAATTATAAAACTTTGGTTAAATCAAAGGAAGTATGTTGAAACTATCTTAAAATGTTTCAACATGAAGGAGTGAAAACCAGTCAAGGTACTTATTCCTGTAAGGGGTAAACCTATATGTTAAATAGTTTCCAAAGACATGGGAAGAAATAGAAGACTTGGGATGTGTTCCCTACTCTAGTGTTGTTGGTAGTATAATGTATGCAATGGGATATGCTTGACTAGATATTTCCCATGTAGTGGGAGTATTGAGTAGTTACATGTCGACACCTGGTGTTAGCGACATTTCTTGTCCTAGGCACAAGAGTATTCGGGTTTGCAAGTTGTATGAGGAGCGCCCAAGCACAACATGGAAAAATCTCGTTTCAAGCTTCCAGCCAGTAAGCGAGCGAAATTATATTGACGACGGTCCAGATCCTTTCATAAGAGAAGATCGACGGTTAGCGGGAAATCGCGGATAGTAGAGTTGTGTCGAGATTAGCGCAAATAGATCACTCCCATATTGTATGTAGGGAAGAATAACAACCATCCATCTGAGGGACACGTGGTGCGAGATCCAGTCGTGTCAGCTTTTCGGCAGTCGCGAGTTCAAGGGGTGAAGGTTTTATGTCGTTGTATATTTCAAAACCCCGAACCCCAAAGCACCGATGGTGCCCAAAGTCAGGCGCGCAGTATCAAGGGGCAGTCTCAGCCGTCCATCTGAAGTGGACACCTGGCGCGTGATTAGGCTCCCCRCCTTTTCGCCCATCGYGGCTTCGAAGCACAAGTAGCAGCTCCCTCATATCCCCGATGCACGAAGTAACGAGAGCGTCCAGGACCTGGGGACCACAACAGCGTTGAGAGATTTTAGGACCATCAGATTTGGAGGATGCGTGGTGGCCAATTGAGTCATCTCGGTGTTTCGCCCATCGCAACTTCGAAACGCAAGAAGCAGTTCCATCTTTCCTCGATGCACGAAATGGCGAGAGCATCCAGGACCTGGGGCCCACAACATTGTCGGGAGAGTTCAGAACCGTCAGATCCAGAGGGGCACATGGTGCTAGATTAAGTCGTCTCGGTGTTTCGCTCATCGCGATTTCAAGAAGAAAGGATTAACTCCTTTCGTTCATGAACGCCAAAAACGCTCTAGGAATAAACACGGGGTCACAACCCGTGGTCACTTGGGAAAGAAAGGAACTATGTTGAAAGGGGCCAAAGGCGCCGAATCCAGTCGTTGAAAGGATCGCCTCGATCTCCAGGTACCATCTGATACGATCCCGCTCCCAGCCTTCACTTGGAGTAAATAAAGGCGAGAAGGGGTGGGTGAAACCTCTCCTCATGCATTAAGTGTAAGGTATGGAAGGTTTGGCAAGAGGTCATCTCGAGAGGGTCCTGTGTACCCAGTTCTTCAAAGAAGCCATGCTGAAGTCCTCGATTAGACAGAGAAGTCTGCACACGCCATTTTTGCCTTTAATGTTTCATCTACCTCCCCTGCAAAGGCCATACGAAGTTAAGGTAGCGTCTGTCATAGGTGCACGATCATCCTTAGTCTGCATGGGCAAACTATCAGAAGACATGCATATGCAATATTTTAATGCAACGTCTTGTTTTTGCTGCTGTTGTTGTTTTGGAGTATATGTGGGCGTTTTCGCCATTTTTGTAAGCATTAATGGTTGAGCAAGGCTCCCAATTGTAAAGTTTTGATAAAGCATTGGTTGCGCTGGTTAATGTATATGGAATTTGAGATTTCTTACTTTATGGATGTCAACTTCTTTCCATCTCTTTGTTTACTATGTTACAACAGCTCGGAATTGGAGGATCCAGTCGAGTTGCAGCTGTTATAGGATGATGTAGGTTGGATCACTGTAGAAGTTGCGTTGTTTCTAATCGGTTCTTGTGATTTTCTTAGTGCTGAACGACTTGGAATTGGAAGATCCATTCAAGTCACCCCTCAGCTCCTTGAAGCTCTGGATCAAGAGGATCTTGGTTTATGAGTTTTCCATCCTCAAGCTTCCAAAGGCCTATTGCCCGAGGTAGTATTGCTCACCTTTCTCACAAGTCTTCCATCTACCACCCTTTAATCCATTTACTGACAGAAGTTGGATCAAGACCTCCCTTGCTGCATACATACAAGGTCCGGTCTCCTGAGTCAAAGTTTTATCTTCTTGAGTCTTTACCCATTTGATCACCCCATTTATTAAACCGTGACATAAAAACTGATGGGTGTTGGGCTCTGCTCCTGCAAGCAATCCAGGAGTGACTTATGATGCTAACATTTCTGGCGCCGCTGCCGGGGACGAAGTTAAAGATTTTCCCTGGGCAGAACAACATTGAGCCTCTGATTCTGAAGGTGCATCAGACATCAGAGCCCTTAAAGATTTCTACTGTGCACCTGGCGACTCCACTGTGGCGACTCCATTGTTTCCACTTCACTGTTTCAGCTGTAGCTATTGTTAGCACACCTGAAATATAACCTAGAGGAGCTTTCTCGAGAAGGTTTCAGTGGCTGCTTTCTCAGCTTGAGAAGCTTCCTGGGGTAACGACAAAGTTAAGATCTGGCCTTTGATGGTGAACAAGGACCAGGCATATTTGAAGCTGCGCATCTTTCACCTAGAGACTCCATGATTCGAGGATCGATTGGCGACTCCACTGGTTCGATATGGAGAAAATTCTGGCTCAAAGGTTTTCTTTCTGTGACTTTTCCCAGATAGTTGGTTTTCCTAATGCACTTCCTGATAGAGACCAATGGGAAGATTTCCTCCCTAAATTTCATGCAACAAGTTGTGAGGAACCAGTTGAGCATTTACTCGACTTCCATGAGGCTATTCACCGACACAATATCACGCATGAGGATGTCCGGATTAAGCTCTTCAGGTATTCATTGAAGGGAGCTGCTCTTGAGTGGTGTCGATCTCTTCCCGCTGCGAGCATCTGCTCTTTAACAGGTTTTCATACAACTTTCAATTCATTTTGTAAATACTACTATCCAGCTCATTGTTTGTTTGAAAACTGTTGTGAGGAGTTTTCTTCGCTTCATGAAGCCTCTGTTGGCCCTAAAGACCAGGTCCATGATGAAGCTTTTACTGTGGAGGAAAGCATTTTCCAGGAAAATATGGAGGTGTTGAATGATATTAATTGTGTTATCCCTAGAACAGAAGCATATGACATCATATCAGATGCCTATATTCCTTTAGATGTTCATAACGATCAACATGCCTCTTGTGGAAATTGTGAGTTTATAGAGCAAATGTGGTCCATGGTAGATGACTCACCTGGATATCGGGTTGAAGAAGATGTTCCTAGTAGCTCTGCTCATGATGACGAATACCCTCTCTTTTTAAAAGAGGGGTTAGTTGTGGAAGAGGATTCTCCTCTTTTCCCCCAGGGGGTTTTTGATGATATATTTTTACCTGGGATTAAAGAGAAAAGGATTTTGTATGGGCAGCCAGAAGCAGCAGGTCCCACTGTCCCTGAAACGGAAATTTTTGACGGGATCACTATTCTGGAGGAGGATCATATCAATCAAGGAAAACCCCTTTTTGATGTATATTATAGTGATGATGAGCAACAAGCTTATCCTACATTTGATCACTATAAATATACTGAAGAGCCATTCAGCAAGAAGAACCACCCCATGGTCCCTATTTATGATGAATACGACCCGGGGGAGAGCCAAGAAGAGGAAAAGGAACCAGAGGAACAACTGAGCACATATTTCATTCCAGAGCCAGTCAACGAGTAGTTACTGCCTGAGATCAGTGAGCCTATGTCAGTTGTCCACTCACCTGTGCTTATCAAAGATATTCAACCACATGTGAGCAA
Organism: Picea engelmannii; assembly: GCA_009831015.1. Classification (NCBI taxonomy): domain Eukaryota; kingdom Viridiplantae; phylum Streptophyta; class Pinopsida; order Pinales; family Pinaceae; genus Picea; species Picea engelmannii. The sequence goes on along the minus strand of ML803203.1, from coordinate 158,011 downwards.
CTCTGTAGCAGAGGAGGCTGCCTGTCACCAATTTGCTGAAATTCGCCACTCATTCTATGACCCTGTCGGTGAATACATGGAGTGGCATATACTTTATGCCTTGGAGCCGCCCTATTCCATATCAACTTCACCCTATGAGGAGAAGTTGAAGAGTGTAGCCGTTCTGCTATCACGGTTACACTATCTGCTGGTGTTCATCGACAGAAGGAAGGAGCTTCTATCTAGGAAGCTGCTTGAATGGATATGGTGGAATTTTTCTTTCACCTAGCCCCATGTAAAGGATTCTGATAGTTTAGGATTGTACATAAATAAGATCTTTTGAGCATGTATCTTGTTTTGTTTTACTTTTACTTTTTCATCCTGTATTTTCAATAGGGGATGTTTTGAGCATGACTCCATAGCCCAATAGCAAGGCACTGAAGCTACGGAATGAGTTCTTAGAGCATCACAGGGACGACTCTATCCCCCATGGAGCCTAATGTTAGTGACATTTCTTGTCCTAGGCACAAGAGTATTCGGGTCTGCAAGTTGTACGAGGAGTGCCCAATCGCAGCATGGAAAAATCTCGTTCCAAGCATCCAGCCAGTAAGCAAGCGAAATTATATTGATGAYCGTCCAGATCCTTTCATAAGAGAAGATYAGCGGTCAGCAGGAAATCGCGGATAGTAGAGTTGCGCCGAGATTAGCGCAAATAGATCACACCCATATTGTATGCAKGGAAGAATAACAGTTRTCCATCCGAGGGATGCGTGGCGCGAGATCCAGTCGCGTCGGCTTTTTGGCAGTCACGAGTTCAAGGGGTGAAGGTTTTATGTCATTGTATATTTTGAAACCCCGAACCCCAAAGCACCGATGGYGCCCAAAGTCGGGCCCGCAGTATCAAGGGGCAGTCTCAACCGTCCATCTGAAACRGACACCTAGTGCGCGATTAGGYTCCCCACCTTTTCGCCCATTGCAGCTTCGAAGCGCAAGTAGTAGCTCCCTCATATCCCCGATGTGAGAAGTAATGAGAGCGTCCAGGACCTGGGACCCACAACAGCATTGGGAGAGTTTAGGACCATCAGATTTGGAGGACGCATGGTGCCCAATTGAGCCGTCTCGGCGTTTCTCCCATCGCAACTTCGAAACGCAAGAAGCAGCTCCATCTTTCCCCGATGCACGAAATGACGAGAGTGTCCAGGACCTGGGGCCCACAGCATTGTCGGGAGAGTTCAGAACCATCAAATCCAGAGGGGCACGTGGCGCCAGATTAAGTCGTCTCGGCATTTCTCTCATCGCAATTTCAAGAAGAAAGGATTAACTCCTTTCGTTCATGAATGCCGAAAGTGCTCTAGGAATAAACACGGGGTCACAGCCCGTGGTCACTTGGGAAAGAAAGGAACTGTGCTGAAAGGGGCCAAAGGCGCCGAATCTAGTCGCCGAAAGGATCGCCTCGATCTCCAGGTACCATCGGATACGATCTCGCTCCCAGCCTACGCTTGGAGTAAATAAAGGCGAGAAGGGGTGGGTGAAACCTCTCCTCATGCATTAAGTGTAAGGTATGGAAGGTCTGGAAAGTGGTATACTCGAGAGGGTCCTGTGTACCCAGTTCTTCAAAGAAGCCATGCCGAATTCCTCGATTAGACAGAGAAGTCTGCACACGCGATTTTGGCCTTTAATGTTTCGTCTACCTCCCTGCAAAGGCCATATGAAGTTAAGGTAGTGTCTTTCATAGGCACACGATCATCCTGAGTCTGCATGGGTAGACTGTCAGAAGACATGCAGACGCAATATTTTAATGCAGCGTCTTGTTTTTGCTGTTGTTGTTGTTTTGGAGTATATGTAGGCGTTTTCGCCATTTTTGTAAGCATCGATGGTTGAGCAAGGCTCCCGATTGTAAAGTTTTGATAAATAACTGGTTGCGCTGGTTAATGTATATGGCATTTGAGATTTCTTACTTTATGGATGTCAGCTTCTTTCCATCTCTTTGTTTACTGTGTTAGATCAACTCAGAATTGGAGGATCCAGTCGAGTTGTAGTTGTTATAGGATGATGTAGGTTAGATCATTGTAGCAGTTGCGTTGTTTCTAATCGATTCTTGTGATTTTCTTAGCGCTGAACGACTTGGAATTGGAGGATCCATTCAAGTCACCCCTCAGCTCCTTGAAGCTCTAGATCAAGAGGATCTTGGTTTATGAGTTTTTCGTCCTCAAGCTTCCAAAGGCCTGTTGCCCGAGGTAGTCTTGCTCACCTTTCTCACAAGTCTTCCATCTACCACCCTTTAATCCATTTACTAACAGAAGTTGGATCAAGACCTCCCTTGCTGCATACATACCAGGCCCGGTCTCCTGAGTCAAAGTTTTATCTTCTTGAGTCTTTACCCATTTGATCACCCCATTTATTAAACCGTGACATAAAAACTGATGGGTGTTGGGCTCTGCTCCTGCAAGAAATCCAGGAGTGACTTCTGACGCTAACACCTGGGAAAGAGCATTAGACTGCTATGAAGAGAGCGTTCGGGTACATGTGTGAAACAACATAGTATGTGATATGTTAACAAAGGAAAACTGAAACCAACAGGGAAGTAAATGTACATGGCTTTGTCAACGTCAATTGGGTTGGAGATCTTGATCAATGAAGGTCGACCAGTGGATATGTGATTAAGATGTTTGGTGGATCAATGAGTTGGATGAGTAAGAGACATGTCGTAATATCCTTTTCGAAAACATAAGTTGAATACATGGTAGCCACCCATGCAAGAAAGGAAGCGATTTGGATGCATTGACTATGTTTAGGGATTGGGTTTGAATAACAATCCATGAGGATACATTGTGACAATCAAAGTGCAATTTTCTTGGAAAAGAACCCATCTTACCATTCTAGGATGAGGCATATTGATGTACAATACCATTTCATGGGAGACATGGTGGAAAACAAGAAGGTGTTGTTGGAGAAGGTAGACACTTTGGAAAACATTGCAGACTCTTTGACCAAGTTTGTGAGTGTAGTGAAGTTATCTTGGTGTAGAGAGGTAATAGGAATTGTTACCTTAGGTCTGTGAACAAATTTCAAGTTCTTATGTTTCTACAAAGAAGACAACACGTGGGAGAATGTTGGGTTGTTATATTATTTGTAGTGGAAACCGAGTCTAGTTGGTTAACCTGTTGAGGATGATTTATTGGGGGATCAATTAACTATATGGTTAATTCAAGTTGATGTTCAATAGATGGTTGAAACATAGTCAATAGGACAGGGCGACTAGAGGTCGACTGGTATCTGACTAGAGGTCGAAAGGTTAACCGACTAGATATTTGACTAGATGGCCGATTGAGATCTAATTGGTACTTGACTGGTTCTTAGCTGACTGATATTTGATTGGTGGTTGAAACTTGTAACAGAATCCTGAGATTCACGGGATTGCAACCAATCAACTTCATGGATCCATAACCATTTTTGACATCACGAATTAGGGTTTTACATGTTCTAGATTCCTATAAATATGGAATTATGTAATACTATCTAGGTTACTTACTTCTTGAGAGATTGAGTGACTTGGTAGAGAGAGTTGCGAGTTTATAATGGTCATGAAGATGTAAGCCAAATGGCTAGAGAGTTGTTCTTGTGGTAAGCAACAAATTAGGATGATGAATTGTGTCTTAGGTGTGGACCAAAGTAAATCATTTAACTCTTTATTCAGTGAATGAACAAGATAATGAAGGACTAGGAGTCACTCAAGCATTGTTGGTTTTCTCAATTAAGGGTTTCCATGGTAAATCTATGTGTTCTATGTGTGATTTCCATTATTATTTTCTATTTAATTATGTCTTCTCTCTCTTGTTTGGTTTACTTTCTCTACAAGTATAGAGAACACAAAATTAAAAATTTTACCAGAGATACTTTTCTATGTATCTTCAAGCTCCCAATAACTTTAGCTATTTAAAATTTCCAAAAAAAAAAAATTATGGAGAAAAATACTAGGACACTCATTCGAAGGAGAAAAACCCTAGGTTCATATGCTCTGAAACCAAATGTTAGACAACAAACAACCAAATAATCTGAAAATCGAAATACAAGTAACTCCACACCTTGATAATTAGTGAGAATATGAAAGATAGTCCTCTTCAAGGAGGAAACCACCTTTTACAATAGAATATATGCACAAGATAAGATGATTTCTAAAACTATGTCTCTTTGATATATGTAGGAGACAAATCGTAAAATTACAATTAAAGGGTCTAGCCATCCACACTAATATAACAATAGAAATGTAATAACTCAATATCTATAGATTAACAACATATTATTATGGTAAGGAGGAGAAGTTCACCCTATAGGGATGGTGTTATTTTCCTTATTTTAAGTTGAAAAAACAACATGAGAATGCACCCTTCACTGATTATAGGAGGTTGTGAGTCATACCTCTAGTTATCGACTAGAAATGAGCTATCAAAGGATATTGGTATAGACCAACAAGATATCCTCTAGTTGTTGGCGTCATTATGTGACCTATATAGTTATTTTCAATGCTTCTTGAACAAAGAAGTCAACTACAAGATCAAGTGAAGGCACAAGAGTAAGAAATACATAAGGGATCTACAAATAGATAACTAACAACCCAAGTAACAAAACAACCAAATGGGTTCTCCTCTACTTCAATGTGACTATGAGAAGCCCTAAGTTTCCCTACTTATCATCTTTCAAGAAAATGATCATTATATTAACATGCATTCTCATACTAAATTTATTTCTACATCAAAGAGAGATAATTAAGTCCATGAGGGTAGGTGTGCCATGCATAAGAATTTGTTCATAAATCCAAGGCTAATAGGTCCCAAGAGATGCATAAGAGAATTGAGAGGGACTGACAATGAGGATTTAAGTAGGTTTGAGGAGTGATTCTCAATTTTGTGTAGCTCAATGCAAGAAAGGTTTTGGGAACCTACTAAAGAGTAGAAGAGATGAACTTATGATCCAGATGGATATTGGTGGGCACCCACCTATTCCAACTGGTTCCTCTTGACCGTTTTTAGTTCAACACGTTCTTCTGTACTTATTTTTAATTGTGGGTTCTACACTTTCGAGGATGTCTAAAGCCCTACACATATTCCAGGAGGATACTGGTGGCCTCCCATCTAATCCAACTAGCTTATTTTGTATGTTTTCATGTCAGCACATCTTGTTGTACTTCCAGGGCCATTTTGGGGCCCTAAACATTGTTTTTTTGTCTCGTCATAGTCAAACTGTAGACAAAGTTAGAGTTTGATGGCGTAATGTGTATTTCTTTGAAATAGCTTTCCAATGGGCTTTCACACGCCTAAAACAGAGGTCATATGCAAAAGTTACGACCCTGGGAACTTGAGGTACCAACATACACATAGGGGCCCACATAACTTTTGGTGTTTCACCTCCTAGGGTTAGGTTTTTAGATGTCTAGGGTTTTGGAATTCATGAGTAATATAAAAAAGGCCTATGGAGCCTCATTGTAATAATTCTTCTTATACGGATGCACACAACAGCCACATCTCTTCTCAGAGATACCTACCACCATTCAAGCAAGTGTTTCAATTAAACAGTTTTACAGTTTCATCCTACTTCATTTATTCAATAGAAGATATTGTTCATTGGATATATGTGGTGTTCTTCATATCTCTGTGTTTATTGTATTCAGTATATTAATCAGTTCGTTCCGCTCCTAAATTTGGATCAGTGGTATTAAAGCGATCTACTCTTCATTTATTTTTCTTTTTGAATGTCCCTGACAAGATCTGGGTACAAGAAGTTGGGACTCGAACCAATCGATTCATTGCAATATCGATCATTCCTAAATCAACAAAAAACCATGGGGGACGAAAAGAAAGATGATGGAGCAGGAGATCCTTTTAAAATGTTGCCTGAGGAAGCCCTCGTGCGACAAAGGAATGAAATGATGGACAACTTTGCATAGATCCTTCGATAGATGCCCACAGGAGAAGCATCTTCATCAAGCAGCCATGCAACCCCCTTCAAGGTACAAGTAAATTTTGATATTTCATTATTTGAAGGACTGATAGATGCGAATGTTGTAGATAAATGGTTGAATCTGCTCGAAGGGTATTTTTCAGTCCACAATTTTTCCAATAGGGAAAAGTTTTCTTTTGCACTCCTCAAGGTCGTCCCCCATGTTAAGGACTGGTGGGATACTTAATCTGAGCAAAGGGCCATAGACGAATCAACAATATTTGTGGTTTTCCCTACATGGGATTCCTTCCGGGATTCCATTAAAGAATATTACTACTCCATTGGAAGCTATGAGGACTAGTACACCCAATGGACCACCCTCCGTCAAGAAAGGGACCAGATAGTACTAGATTTCACCAATAATTTCCATACCATGCGCACCAAATGGGGTATCAAATACTCTAAGAGACATATGGTGCTCAAATATCGTGGTTGTTTGCATAGATACATTCAAACATAAATGGATTTTTTGGACAACACCTCATTGGGTATGGCTTATAGATATGTTGTCAAGATCAAGCATAAATTTAAGCAGAATAGGTGAGAGTTTGGATATGAAAACTCCTCAGAGATGAAGTAGGGAAAAAGGCAGCCCCAACCCACATGGAAAGAGACAGAGCAAATATGGCCACTCTTAGGACAAATAGTCCAAACCACAACACAAGAATGGAAATGAAAAGAAGAAGGACATGGGAAAATGGTGTGAATACTGTAAAATCCCTTGGAACAACACTGAAGAATACCACTCCAAGTAGTCACTTGTGGTCGAGCTGAAGGCCTCCAAGTCCGAGGCCGATTCTGACTTCGAATCAAATCCATAAGGAGGGAAGGGAATTCTCGATGTTGAACTCAGTGCCACTATCGCTACCACCAAAATCCATCCAAGCAAGCCAGAAGAACCAGAGGAAGGGGAATGCCTTTTTCACTCACAGATGTGGGTAAAGGAGTCTCCTCTTCATTTCATTGTTGATAGCGATAGTCAGAAGGACCTGATCTTAGTAGAGGTCATCAAACAATTGGACTTKCCAAYGACACCACACCCGCATCCCTACACCATCGGCTATCTTCGCCAAGGAAGAGATCTTTGTGTCATCCAACAGTGTCGTCTTCCCTATGAAATCAAGCCTTTCAAAGATGAGATATTTTGTGATATTGCTCCCCTTGAAGTTTGTGATGTTATTTTAGGACAACCATAATTGTGGAAGCATCATGTTGTGTATGAGTCTAGACCCCGCAAAGTTATTATTACTTTGGGTAGACAATTGTACATGATACCAGAGATAGCGTTGCCTATCACTATTTCTTTAATCTCTGTTAAGCAATGCAGTAAGGTCATTTCAAGGACGGGGAAGTTTGTCTTCTTTGTGATCCGTTCTCACAGTAAGCAGAAGGTCACCACCACATATTTGGCCTCTACACAGAGCCTCTCTTTGTAGAAAAATCAAGTGGACGATACTGTGGAAGAGTACATAGACATCTTCTCCTCACCCACCAGGGTACCGATGCACTGCCAAGTCAAGCATCCAATTGATCTGACCCCCAATGCACCTATACTTAATGGACCAGTCTATTGTTAATCATTGATGGAAAATGATGAAATCAAGCACCAGATCCAAGAGCTTACTCAAAAGGGGCACATCAGACCCAGATCCTCCCCTTGCAAAATCCCAATTGTACTGGTGTAGAAGAAGGACAAGACCTGATGATTCTGCATTGATTACAGAGCATTAAACAAAATCACAGTCAGGAACCGATACCCAATTCCCAGGATTGATGACCTTCTTGACCAACTCAAGGAGGAAAATTTCTTCAGCAAGATTGACCTAAAGTATGGCTACCATGAGGTTCTCATCGAACAAACTGATGTATGGAAGACAACCTTCAAATCCAAAGGAGGTCTCTTCGAATGGTTGGTCATGGCCTTTGGCTTAACAAATGCATCAAACACTTTCATGAGATTGATGGATGATGTATTGAGACCCTTCACCAACTCTTTTGTGGTGGTATATTTTGATTACATCCTCATCTTCAATAGAATTTGGGAGGAGAACATGCAACATATTCAACAAGTTTTGAGGACTCTGCGACAGAACAAGCTATATGCCAACTTGGAAAAATGCTCCTTTGGCATGAACAATGTCCAATACATGGAATACATTGTTTATGAGCATGGGGTACATGTTCATCCAGCTAAGATCCAAGTAATCCGTGACTGGCTAGCCTCGACCACACTCACTGAGCTTCAGAGCTTCTTGGGACTATCCAACTTCTACCGACAGTTCATGTTGGGATTCTCCCATATTGCATGGGCCCTCAGCCAAGTGACCAAGGGCGGTGGCAGGGAAAAGTTTGTGTGGGGGGAGGAACAACAACGAGCATTTGATGATATGAAGCATTGCTTGTACTCATCTCCAATACTCTCCTTGCCCGATATGAAACAACCGTTCGAGATTGAGACTGATGCATTTGACTATGATGTAGGCACAGTTCTCACTCAGCATGGTCATATGGTGGCATAACATATTGAGAAACTCTCATATATTGTCCGGAAATACCCCACTTATGACAAATAAATGTATTCCATTGTCCAATCCTATCGTCAATGGAAACATTACATTTTGGGAAATTGTAGAATGACCACCATTAGAAGCTTTTGTAGTTCATAAAGACATAGGGGAAATCGTCGAACAACCTTCATTAGAAGTGGCCCACCTACCTACATCAGTTCCATTTCAACATCAAGTATAAGACAAGGAGCTCAAATTGTGTCACTGACTTCCTTAGTCAACCTCCCGTGGCTGCACTCACCACCGTGCTCCATTCCTGTGGACATGAGGCATCTGAGTGGCCCCAACTTTATCAGCAAGATCCCAACTTTGCCACCACCTATCAAATCTTGGGTATATGCACGACTGTCACTGATTTTCACATTCAGGATGACCTGTTATGCCATTTGGACCATCTCTGTGTTCCTACAAGTGAGCGTGCAAAGATGATTTGGGAAGCCCACTACAGTACGATGGCAGGACATTTTGGCGTGGAGAAAATTACGGTCATTCTACAGAAACATTTTTATTGGCCAAAAATTCAACAAGACGTCAGCAAGTATATCATATCGTTCACTGTGTGTGCCATTTCCAAGCCAACCATCAAGAATCAAGGCTTATACACCCCTCTTCCTACTCCCGAGAAGCCTTGGGAATCCATCTCAATGGATTACATGTCTAACCTTTTGTCCACCAAGAAAGGAAATGTTTGTGTATTTTTGGTCGTTGATTGGTTTTCGAAGATGACCATCCTCACATCCTGCAAGAAGAAGATCACAGTGGAAGATACTGCCAAGATCTTCTTCAAACGAGTATGGGTCCATTTTGGGATACCACAGACCATCATATTCGACCGGGACAACATGTTCCTCAACACATTTTGGTTGAGTCTATGGTCATTGTCAGACACTAATCTCACTAAATCCACTACTTTCCACCCCTAAATAGATGACCAAATAGAGGTTTTCAATCGTATGATTGTGCACATCCTACACATGTACAACTCCAATGATCTAGGTGGATATTGGTGGCCACCCACCTGTTCCAACTCCCTCCTCTTGTCAATTTTTAGTGCAACACGTTATTATGTAATTCTTTGTAATTTTGGGTTCTAGACTTCCAGGGATGTCTGAATCCCTACACATCTTTCAGGTGGATACTGGTGGCCTCCCACCTAATCCAATTGGCTTATTTTGTATGTTTTCATGTCATCACATCTTGATGTATTTCCAGGGTCATTTTGAGCCCCTAAACAATGTTTTTTTGGCTCACCACAAGAAAACTTGAGACAAATTTAAATTTTGATGACGTAATGTGTAGTTCTCAAAAATACCTTTCCAACGGGCTATCATGTGCCTAAAACATAGATTGTATGTAAACGTTACGACCTAGGGAAGTTAATGTACTAACTTACCCAAATGGAGACCACATGAATTTTGGTGTTTCATCTCCTAGGGTCAATTTTTTGGATGTCTATGGTTTTGGCATTCTTGTTTATCATAAAAAGGCCTTCAGAGCCTCATTGTAATGATATTTTGGCGAATGAGCATAGCCGTCACATCTCTTCTCAGAGATAAATCTGTCACCATTCTTTTGAGTCTTTCACTTTGTAATTTTACAGTCTCTTTACAATTCTTTCATTAATAGAAATCAAGTATTGTTGTATTTCTCTGTTTCTGGAAATTTTTATGAGTGTTTCAGTATAATATCTCTGCTTTCATTTTGTTCCAAAAATAATATGGATCAGTGGTATCAGAGCAGGCTGCTCTTGATCGTTTTTCAATGCATGTCCCCGATGAGGTACGAGTATAGCCATTTGGGTCTTGATTTTTTCTCTCTTGAGGAAAATCACCCTCCCATGCCCAATATACCCTCGATGGCGGAAGAAAAGAAAGATAGTGGAGCAAAAGATTCTATTAATATGTTGCTTGAGAAATATCTTGCGTGACAGAGGGACGAAATGATGGAGAATTTTGCACACATTCTTCAACACCTACCGATAGAAACAACCACATATTCATCAAGCAATCATTTTGGAGGAACCTCTCCCTTCAAGGTATAAGTTAATTTTGATATTCCCATATTTGAAGGTCAGATAGATGTGGATGCCCTAGAAAAATGGTTAAATCTATTAGAAGGTTATTTCTCTGTTCAAATTTTTTTGACAGCGAGAAGATTACCTTCGCACTCCTCAAGGCTCTCCCCCATGTCAAACATTGGTGGGAAAATTACTGGGAGCAAAGTTCCACAGAGGAATCTGGAATATATGGGGCCAAGCCCACTTGGCATTTTTTTGTGGATGTGGTCAAAGAACAATACTATCATGTTAATAACTATGAAGACTAGTACATGAGATGGACCACACTGTGGAAAGAGAAGAGCCAAACAATGTTGGAGTTCACAATTACTTTCCATACCTTACGCACCAAGCAGGGTATCAAAGACTTCGAGTGACATCTAGTTCTAAAATACTGTGGGACTCTGCATGGGTACATTCAAAGAGAAATGGATTTCCTAAGAATATCATCATTGGGAGTTGCCTATCGATATGTTGTCAAAATCGAGCATAAATTTAGGCACCAGAACAAATGGGAATTTAGGTCCACAAATCTTCCACAACCAAAGCATGGTAAAGACAACCCTAACCAACAACCTCTAGAAAACCAGTCCAAGACACAGGACAAAAAGGGTAAAGGAAGACGAAGAATGCCACTCATAGGTGGTGTGAATTCCACAAAATCCCCTGGCACAAAACTGATGAATGTCGCTTGAAATTGTCATTGGTAGCCGAGGTCAAAGACACAGAGCCAAACTCTAATCCAAAAAATATTGAAAAAATATAGATCATCGATGTAGACCCCATTGCTACTGACGCGACCACAACAATTCAACTAGAAGAATCAATATATCCTGAAGAAGGGGAGCGCCTCTTCCATTCACATATGTGGGTGAAGGGGACCCCGTTGGATTTCATTGTTGATAATGACAGCCAAAAGAACCTCATCTCAGCTAAGGCCATAAAAAATTTGGGGTTTTTGACAACACGACACCCGCAACCATACAACATCAGGTGGCTTCACCAGGGATGAGATCTCTATGTCAGCCAATAGTGTCTCTTGTCCTATGGCATCCATACCTTCAAGGATGAGGTAGTGTGTGATGTTTCCCCTTTTGATGTTTGTGATGTTGTTTTGGGCCAACCATATATGTGGAGACGCCGTGTTGTCTATGAGTCTAGACCCCGTAGTGTCATTATTACTCTGGAAGGTTAGCTCTATAGGATACTAGAGGTAGTTTCGACTACTGCTCCACCAAAACATCGCCGCAAGGTAATATCTCATACTGCAAAATTCATCCTCTTCACAGTATGTTCAAAGGATGCACAGAAGACCGCTACAACCATTGCAAACTCAACACCTTCTATCCAGAAAAAAGAGATTGTTTCTTCACCTACAATGGTTCCTACGCAATGCCCTATCAAACCCAGAGACAACAGATTGGTGGATCATATTCAACCCTACCAGCAACAGGCGTGTGAAAGTCTTCCACAGACCAAGAAACACAACTTATCCAACACAACACGCAACTCACCAAGATCCAGAATTAGAAAATGCTTTCCCCTCTTCCCCGGGCACTCAACACAATGGAGACCATTTCTCCCTAAGAGGGGAGGATTGATCTGGGTGGATATTGGTGGCCACCCACCTGTTCCAACTGGCTCCTCTTGTCAATTTTTAGTATAATACGTTCTTCTGTACTTCTTTGTAATTGTGGGTTCTACATTTTTAGGGATGTCTGAATCCCTACACATATTCCAGGTGGATATTGGTGGCCTCCCACGTAATCCAACTCAATTATTTTGTATTTTTTCATGTCAGCACATCTTGTTGTACTTTCAAGGTCATTTTGGGGCCCTAAAAAATGTTTTTTTTTTCTCACCATAGTCAAACTGTAGACAGAGTCAAAGTTTGACTTTGTAATGCATAGTTCTCGAAAATACCTTTCTAATGGGCTATCATGCGCCTAAAACGAAGATCATATGTAAAAGTTACAACCCCGGGAAGTTAATGTACTAACTTACCCAAATGAGGCCCACATAAATTTTGGCATTTCATATCCTAGGGTTAGGTTTTTGGATGTCTAAGGTTTTGGCATTCATGTTTATCATAAAAAGGCCTTCAGAGCCTAATTGTAATGATCTTTTGGAGAATGAGTGTAGCTCTCACATCTCTTCTCAGAGATAAAGTTGCCACCATTTTAGCGAGTCTTGCACTCTGTATTTTTACAGTCTCTTTACAATTCTTTCATTAATAGAAATCAAGTATTGTTGTATTTCTCTGTTTCTGGCAATTTTCATGAGTGTTTCATTGTAATATCTCTACTTTCATTTCGTTCCAAAAATAATCTGGATCATCCAAGCATCCGCGTACATGGGATGACAGTCTCCCCTATGTTCAACATAGTTACAATGGGGCTCTCCATAACTATACCGACCATAGCCCATTTTAGGTGGGGCTGAGATTCCAACCCTTAGGTCCCATTGATGTTGCACTACCTCTTGCCACCACACATACAAACTATTCCCATGTTCAATCTAAGACTAAAAAAGCCACCAGATTCATTGAGCGAATTCAACACATCTGCCAACAGGTCCATGACATTTTGCAGAAAGCCAATGTGAAGTACAAGCAATGCCATGATCAACATAGGGTATTGCACCAGTTTTAGGTTGGAGACAAATTCTGGTTACATTTGCAGAAGGAGCGTCTTACAGGGCCCCATCAGAAGCTCCACGCACTTCACTATGGGCCTTACACTATCACTAAGGCTATGGGTAGAAATCCTATTGATCTCAACACTCCACCCTTCCTTGGCTTGCACCCAGTGTTCAATGTGGACCTCCTTCGGCCATATTTCCCACCATTATTGGACACCTCAGAGATCACAAATCAGCTGACACCAACATAGCTCAACCTTGAATACATGGAACAAGAATCCAATGATCAAATAATGGACACACAGGTCAAGGGAACTCGCCAACAAAGGATCCATCTTGATCGGGTTGTCAAGGAAGTGCAGCTCGTACACCATGGAAAGTGGCTCACCCGGGGCCAAATTCAACAGAAGTTTCCTTACTTGATGGGGGAACTCAACGCAATGGAGACTGTTGCTTCCTAATGGGGAAGGATTGATCCAGGTGGATATTGGTGGCCACCCACCTATTCCAAATGGCTCCTCTTGATCGTTTTTAGTTCAACATGTTCTTCTGTACTTCTTTGTAATTGTGGGTTCTACACTTTCGGGGATGTTTGAAGCCCTACACATCTTCTACGTGGATATTGATGGTGTCCCATCTAATCCAACTATCTTATTTTGTATGTTGTCATGTGAACACATCTTGTTGTACTTCCAGGGCTATTTTGGGGCCCTAAATATTGTTTTTTTGGCTCGCCATAGTTAAACTATAAATAGAGTCAGATTTTGACGACGTAATGTGTATTTTTCTAAAGTACCTTTCCAACGATCTATCATACACTTAAAATGGAGGTCATATGCAAAAGTTACGATCCCGAGAAGTTGAGGTACCAACTTACCCATAGGGGCCCACATAACTTTTGGCGTTTCATCTCCTAGGGTTAGGTTTTTGGATGTCTAGGGTTTTGGCATTCATGAGTAATATCAAAAAGGCCTCTGGATCCTCATTGTAATCATTATGCTCAGACAGATGCACGTAGTAGCCACATCTCTTCTCAGAGATAACTACCACCATTCGAAAAGTGTTTCAGTTCAACAATTTTACAGTTTCAGCCTATTTCATTTATTCAATAGAAGATATTGTTCACTGGATATCTGTGGTGTTCTTCATATCTCCGTGTTTATTGTATTCAATCTATTAATTAGTTCGTTTCGCTCCTAAATCCGAATCAACTTAACTCATGGTAGATACAAAAGGGATTCACTCAAATACCACAAATTTTCTATTATCCAACACTTCACATTTAGCTCATTAAAAAACAAGAGGATGTTGAATGGTAAGTATACTCATGGTTCAATTGATGGTGCCTAGCCTAGGTGGTTAACACAGATTGTTGTTATCCATCCAACCCAATTTTAGTTCCCACTTCTACATGCATTCCCCTTATGGGAAGGTTTTCCTCTACAAGGACCCATCTCATGTGAATGGGGCCAAGTGTGATCCCTAGGAAAATTTGGTGAAATAAATTCTCCGTTATCACAAGGGTTTAGAGAATATTTGATTTCACAAGTTCATGGGCAAAATTCCTTCCATTGAGCATAATCCCTTGAAAAAAAAAAAAGTTAGGGTTCCCATGATACATTAAGACAAAAATATGAGGATTCATATAATTTTCTAGTAAACTATAACTACAAATAAGTTTCCATAAATACAACAAGGAGAATAATATGAGGGTTAGGAGTCCTAAAGGGGATATTAGTGCACAAAGAGGGGATGAACATGGCCAAAAGAAGACCAAGATTTAATTTGAGATTGGTAAGCCCTATGTGGGTATCAAAAGGATGAAAGAGGGTTGAGAGGAAAAAGGGATTGAAAAGTTCAAATAGAATATGGGAGTTTAATGAGTTAAAATTCTAGAAAAAGATGGAAAGGACAAAGGATCAATTGGAGAAAAAAGAGGGACCATAAATGCTAAAAGAGGTTGAGAGGCTAAAGGGACTATTGGAGCCCACATAGAGTCTATAAAGGCCAAAAGAGGGTTCAAAGGATAAGATCCATATATAAGAGACAAAAGGGTGGAATTATAGGGACCACATTGCCTTTTGTTTCTCAAATCAAGACTTTGGCCAAGGATTAAAAGGAATTGTCTCAACAAAATTAAAGGAATGGAAAGGGAATACATGTGCTCAATGGGTAAGGGCGATCAATAATAAACATCAAGGAGAAATGAAAATCCATAATGATAAAATAAGGAGGTGTAACCCTAAGTAAGAAAAGAGTGTTGTGAGCAACGTGAGACACAAATACTAATAAAAACGACCCATGAAGCTTAATAACTACAAATAATGAACACCAAGAAATGACAAAAAAAGGCAAGCTCATGGATGACTCTAGTTGTAAGATAAAGGGGAGATAATGCAATGCAAGGTTTTTGATGGAAGTGGATTGCATTTAAAAATATGAAAATGGGCACTTAAGGAAGATGGAAAATAAGTTCTACAAGGGTAAATCAAGATCAAGAAAAATCCACTAAAATCTTATTAATTAGTAATGTAAAAAGGATCAAGATGTTAAGTAATGTGACAACTCCAAAGAAAAAGAAAAATAATGTGAGACATCACTCAAATTTAAATGGAGTAATGGTCTAATTCAAATGCAAAGGGAAAAAAGAAAAGAAAAAAGACATCTTAAAATGATAAAAATAATGATTATACAAAATCTATTACCCAAAATTATATCAAGAAAATTTCGATATTTAAATAACTTTCATCCTAAGAAATAAAAAACAAAGGCCAAGTTTTCCTTTCAAAGAGAATCATACCCAAAATAAGTCTATAACATGCAACAAGGCTATGTCATAAGATTCCTTTCAAAAGAGAATCATACCCAAAATAAGTCTATCGCATGCAACAAGGCTATGTCATAAGATCCATGGACATGGACAAGAAAGGGGCTCCATGATCAGGGCGGGACATGGACCAATAATGGTCTAGAAAATGATGGAAAGAGATTCCCACTAAAATGAAATGAGAGAGTGAAAATCCCATAAAAATTAAGAAGTGGGAAGATAATTATTTCGTACTAAATTCCCATCAAAACTCATAACCGATTTAGCCAAATTCTACCTCAAAACAAAGCAAACAAATAGATTTTAAAGAAATACAAACAGATTTATCACTCTCGTGTGACCCTATTGGTCTACTGGGAATCAATAATAATAAAGATAATTGACCTATTTTATAATTTAAGATAACTTTTTTCAATTTTAATTTTACAAATTAAAAATCAATATCCTTTGACTAAGAAACTATTACCATATATCCTGTCCTGCACAGCACGGAATAACAATGAACTAGATTTGTTAATAATTTACACATATCTACTAATACAAGAAAAGCGTTTGCCAATAGTACAAGTAATTTGCTAGAACTTAAACTGCTCTTAGTTAGAGCTAAATATGTTATGTAAACTGGCCATATTGTCAAAAACAACTGCTTTGCAACGATTGTACTGATACTGGTTGGTTGCCAAAAACCGTGAAGAGGAATAGGTTCACAGCTGTACATGCTAGATATCATCAGATGGTAGATGAGAAGTATGGTCCTCCTTGGTGTACTGCTGCTCAGTTATAACACAGAAATTTATGCACTACTATTGGGACTGGAGCTTATGCTAGGCCACTTGTCTTGCACAGATATAGGAGTTACTGGATCTGTGCTTGGCTGTTTGATGTAGGAAAATGATCCCCACTGTTCACCTGGAGCTGTTGACGTAAGCCATGATTGTCTGATTTGCTCGAGGTGAGCAACAACTTCATTCATTTGTGGTCTGTCATCTCTTTCTGGCACCAGGCATCTGAAGGCCAATTCTGCAACTGCACCTACCACGACCTTCATCTTTTGATTCATTTCAATCTCCAGCTGCTGATCCACTAGTTCATGCAAAGATCCTTCTTGAATTTTCGTTATCGCCATGTTTGCAAGGTTGATTTCCCTTCTCTTCCGATTTATGTCCACTGCTAATTGACCAGAGATGATCTCCACCAAAACAACCCCGAAGCTGTAGACATCAGATTTATCCGTCAGTTGATAACACTGATGGTATTCTGGGTCGAGATACCCGGGTGTGCCTTGAGGAGCAGTGGTGACATGTGAGGCATCATTAGGCATAAGCCTGCAAAGCCCAAAATCTGCCATCTTGACATTGAAATCCTCGTCCAAGAGAATGTTAGAGGATTTCACATCTCTGTGGAATAAAGGCGGATCAAGGCTGTGAAGAAAAGCCAAAGCCTGGGCAGTTTGTGTAGCAATGTTCAAACGAGTGTCCCATGGTAATCCCTTGGGGCCTCTGCGATGGCCATGAAGATGATCGGCCAAGGTCCCATTTGGGACAAATTCGTATACGAGCAGAAGCTCTGGACTGTCTTCATAGGCACAGCCATAAAGACGAACCACACGTGGATGATTCAAAGTTGAAATTGTCATCACCTCGTTGATGAACTGTTCGACTCTTCTAGAATTGTCCTGATAAAGTCTCTTTACGGCCACACTTCGTCCGTCCCCGAGTTTTCCCAAATAGACCGACCCAAACCCTCCATCCCCAACTTCGTTCTCCTCGTGGAAGCAATTTGTAGCCTGATAAAGTTCCTCGTAAGAGAATATAGGCAAATTTCCTATTTTAATCCCACTGAGTCCAGCTGCTTCCATGTCCTTTCTCTTGTGTTTGTTGAAAACACTAGTAAAATCCCTGCGAAGAGTTTTTCTCTTCTTCACATAAAATTTGAAGAATAGTACTACTGCTAATGCTGTCAGCGCAGCCCCTCCAATGGAGCAACCTGCGATCAAATGAAGAGATTGAGAGCAATCTCCAAAGAGAATATTAATGGAAACAAAATGCAAATTCACCACGATCGAATGAAGAGATTGGTAGTAATCCCCAAAGAGAATATTAATTAATGGAAACAAAATGCAAATTCATCTCTACTGAATTGGAAGAAATCATATTTACCTATTTT
>ML803203.1:117705-139679 GCA_009831015.1 Picea engelmannii | reverse complement strand
GACACCACACCCGCATCCCTACACCATCGGCTATCTTCGCCAAGGAAGAGATCTTTGTGTCATCCAACAGTGTCGTCTTCCCTATGAAATCAAGCCTTTCAAAGATGAGATATTTTGTGATATTGCTCCCCTTGAAGTTTGTGATGTTATTTTAGGACAACCATAATTGTGGAAGCATCATGTTGTGTATGAGTCTAGACCCCGCAAAGTTATTATTACTTTGGGTAGACAATTGTACATGATACCAGAGATAGCGTTGCCTATCACTATTTCTTTAATCTCTGTTAAGCAATGCAGTAAGGTCATTTCAAGGACGGGGAAGTTTGTCTTCTTTGTGATCCGTTCTCACAGTAAGCAGAAGGTCACCACCACATATTTGGCCTCTACACAGAGCCTCTCTTTGTAGAAAAATCAAGTGGACGATACTGTGGAAGAGTACATAGACATCTTCTCCTCACCCACCAGGGTACCGATGCACTGCCAAGTCAAGCATCCAATTGATCTGACCCCCAATGCACCTATACTTAATGGACCAGTCTATTGTTAATCATTGATGGAAAATGATGAAATCAAGCACCAGATCCAAGAGCTTACTCAAAAGGGGCACATCAGACCCAGATCCTCCCCTTGCAAAATCCCAATTGTACTGGTGTAGAAGAAGGACAAGACCTGATGATTCTGCATTGATTACAGAGCATTAAACAAAATCACAGTCAGGAACCGATACCCAATTCCCAGGATTGATGACCTTCTTGACCAACTCAAGGAGGAAAATTTCTTCAGCAAGATTGACCTAAAGTATGGCTACCATGAGGTTCTCATCGAACAAACTGATGTATGGAAGACAACCTTCAAATCCAAAGGAGGTCTCTTCGAATGGTTGGTCATGGCCTTTGGCTTAACAAATGCATCAAACACTTTCATGAGATTGATGGATGATGTATTGAGACCCTTCACCAACTCTTTTGTGGTGGTATATTTTGATTACATCCTCATCTTCAATAGAATTTGGGAGGAGAACATGCAACATATTCAACAAGTTTTGAGGACTCTGCGACAGAACAAGCTATATGCCAACTTGGAAAAATGCTCCTTTGGCATGAACAATGTCCAATACATGGAATACATTGTTTATGAGCATGGGGTACATGTTCATCCAGCTAAGATCCAAGTAATCCGTGACTGGCTAGCCTCGACCACACTCACTGAGCTTCAGAGCTTCTTGGGACTATCCAACTTCTACCGACAGTTCATGTTGGGATTCTCCCATATTGCATGGGCCCTCAGCCAAGTGACCAAGGGCGGTGGCAGGGAAAAGTTTGTGTGGGGGGAGGAACAACAACGAGCATTTGATGATATGAAGCATTGCTTGTACTCATCTCCAATACTCTCCTTGCCCGATATGAAACAACCGTTCGAGATTGAGACTGATGCATTTGACTATGATGTAGGCACAGTTCTCACTCAGCATGGTCATATGGTGGCATAACATATTGAGAAACTCTCATATATTGTCCGGAAATACCCCACTTATGACAAATAAATGTATTCCATTGTCCAATCCTATCGTCAATGGAAACATTACATTTTGGGAAATTGTAGAATGACCACCATTAGAAGCTTTTGTAGTTCATAAAGACATAGGGGAAATCGTCGAACAACCTTCATTAGAAGTGGCCCACCTACCTACATCAGTTCCATTTCAACATCAAGTATAAGACAAGGAGCTCAAATTGTGTCACTGACTTCCTTAGTCAACCTCCCGTGGCTGCACTCACCACCGTGCTCCATTCCTGTGGACATGAGGCATCTGAGTGGCCCCAACTTTATCAGCAAGATCCCAACTTTGCCACCACCTATCAAATCTTGGGTATATGCACGACTGTCACTGATTTTCACATTCAGGATGACCTGTTATGCCATTTGGACCATCTCTGTGTTCCTACAAGTGAGCGTGCAAAGATGATTTGGGAAGCCCACTACAGTACGATGGCAGGACATTTTGGCGTGGAGAAAATTACGGTCATTCTACAGAAACATTTTTATTGGCCAAAAATTCAACAAGACGTCAGCAAGTATATCATATCGTTCACTGTGTGTGCCATTTCCAAGCCAACCATCAAGAATCAAGGCTTATACACCCCTCTTCCTACTCCCGAGAAGCCTTGGGAATCCATCTCAATGGATTACATGTCTAACCTTTTGTCCACCAAGAAAGGAAATGTTTGTGTATTTTTGGTCGTTGATTGGTTTTCGAAGATGACCATCCTCACATCCTGCAAGAAGAAGATCACAGTGGAAGATACTGCCAAGATCTTCTTCAAACGAGTATGGGTCCATTTTGGGATACCACAGACCATCATATTCGACCGGGACAACATGTTCCTCAACACATTTTGGTTGAGTCTATGGTCATTGTCAGACACTAATCTCACTAAATCCACTACTTTCCACCCCTAAATAGATGACCAAATAGAGGTTTTCAATCGTATGATTGTGCACATCCTACACATGTACAACTCCAATGATCTAGGTGGATATTGGTGGCCACCCACCTGTTCCAACTCCCTCCTCTTGTCAATTTTTAGTGCAACACGTTATTATGTAATTCTTTGTAATTTTGGGTTCTAGACTTCCAGGGATGTCTGAATCCCTACACATCTTTCAGGTGGATACTGGTGGCCTCCCACCTAATCCAATTGGCTTATTTTGTATGTTTTCATGTCATCACATCTTGATGTATTTCCAGGGTCATTTTGAGCCCCTAAACAATGTTTTTTTGGCTCACCACAAGAAAACTTGAGACAAATTTAAATTTTGATGACGTAATGTGTAGTTCTCAAAAATACCTTTCCAACGGGCTATCATGTGCCTAAAACATAGATTGTATGTAAACGTTACGACCTAGGGAAGTTAATGTACTAACTTACCCAAATGGAGACCACATGAATTTTGGTGTTTCATCTCCTAGGGTCAATTTTTTGGATGTCTATGGTTTTGGCATTCTTGTTTATCATAAAAAGGCCTTCAGAGCCTCATTGTAATGATATTTTGGCGAATGAGCATAGCCGTCACATCTCTTCTCAGAGATAAATCTGTCACCATTCTTTTGAGTCTTTCACTTTGTAATTTTACAGTCTCTTTACAATTCTTTCATTAATAGAAATCAAGTATTGTTGTATTTCTCTGTTTCTGGAAATTTTTATGAGTGTTTCAGTATAATATCTCTGCTTTCATTTTGTTCCAAAAATAATATGGATCAGTGGTATCAGAGCAGGCTGCTCTTGATCGTTTTTCAATGCATGTCCCCGATGAGGTACGAGTATAGCCATTTGGGTCTTGATTTTTTCTCTCTTGAGGAAAATCACCCTCCCATGCCCAATATACCCTCGATGGCGGAAGAAAAGAAAGATAGTGGAGCAAAAGATTCTATTAATATGTTGCTTGAGAAATATCTTGCGTGACAGAGGGACGAAATGATGGAGAATTTTGCACACATTCTTCAACACCTACCGATAGAAACAACCACATATTCATCAAGCAATCATTTTGGAGGAACCTCTCCCTTCAAGGTATAAGTTAATTTTGATATTCCCATATTTGAAGGTCAGATAGATGTGGATGCCCTAGAAAAATGGTTAAATCTATTAGAAGGTTATTTCTCTGTTCAAATTTTTTTGACAGCGAGAAGATTACCTTCGCACTCCTCAAGGCTCTCCCCCATGTCAAACATTGGTGGGAAAATTACTGGGAGCAAAGTTCCACAGAGGAATCTGGAATATATGGGGCCAAGCCCACTTGGCATTTTTTTGTGGATGTGGTCAAAGAACAATACTATCATGTTAATAACTATGAAGACTAGTACATGAGATGGACCACACTGTGGAAAGAGAAGAGCCAAACAATGTTGGAGTTCACAATTACTTTCCATACCTTACGCACCAAGCAGGGTATCAAAGACTTCGAGTGACATCTAGTTCTAAAATACTG
Source organism: Picea engelmannii (assembly GCA_009831015.1). NCBI lineage: Eukaryota > Viridiplantae > Streptophyta > Pinopsida > Pinales > Pinaceae > Picea > Picea engelmannii. The sequence goes on along the minus strand of ML803203.1, from coordinate 135,689 downwards.
TGGGACTCTGCATGGGTACATTCAAAGAGAAATGGATTTCCTAAGAATATCATCATTGGGAGTTGCCTATCGATATGTTGTCAAAATCGAGCATAAATTTAGGCACCAGAACAAATGGGAATTTAGGTCCACAAATCTTCCACAACCAAAGCATGGTAAAGACAACCCTAACCAACAACCTCTAGAAAACCAGTCCAAGACACAGGACAAAAAGGGTAAAGGAAGACGAAGAATGCCACTCATAGGTGGTGTGAATTCCACAAAATCCCCTGGCACAAAACTGATGAATGTCGCTTGAAATTGTCATTGGTAGCCGAGGTCAAAGACACAGAGCCAAACTCTAATCCAAAAAATATTGAAAAAATATAGATCATCGATGTAGACCCCATTGCTACTGACGCGACCACAACAATTCAACTAGAAGAATCAATATATCCTGAAGAAGGGGAGCGCCTCTTCCATTCACATATGTGGGTGAAGGGGACCCCGTTGGATTTCATTGTTGATAATGACAGCCAAAAGAACCTCATCTCAGCTAAGGCCATAAAAAATTTGGGGTTTTTGACAACACGACACCCGCAACCATACAACATCAGGTGGCTTCACCAGGGATGAGATCTCTATGTCAGCCAATAGTGTCTCTTGTCCTATGGCATCCATACCTTCAAGGATGAGGTAGTGTGTGATGTTTCCCCTTTTGATGTTTGTGATGTTGTTTTGGGCCAACCATATATGTGGAGACGCCGTGTTGTCTATGAGTCTAGACCCCGTAGTGTCATTATTACTCTGGAAGGTTAGCTCTATAGGATACTAGAGGTAGTTTCGACTACTGCTCCACCAAAACATCGCCGCAAGGTAATATCTCATACTGCAAAATTCATCCTCTTCACAGTATGTTCAAAGGATGCACAGAAGACCGCTACAACCATTGCAAACTCAACACCTTCTATCCAGAAAAAAGAGATTGTTTCTTCACCTACAATGGTTCCTACGCAATGCCCTATCAAACCCAGAGACAACAGATTGGTGGATCATATTCAACCCTACCAGCAACAGGCGTGTGAAAGTCTTCCACAGACCAAGAAACACAACTTATCCAACACAACACGCAACTCACCAAGATCCAGAATTAGAAAATGCTTTCCCCTCTTCCCCGGGCACTCAACACAATGGAGACCATTTCTCCCTAAGAGGGGAGGATTGATCTGGGTGGATATTGGTGGCCACCCACCTGTTCCAACTGGCTCCTCTTGTCAATTTTTAGTATAATACGTTCTTCTGTACTTCTTTGTAATTGTGGGTTCTACATTTTTAGGGATGTCTGAATCCCTACACATATTCCAGGTGGATATTGGTGGCCTCCCACGTAATCCAACTCAATTATTTTGTATTTTTTCATGTCAGCACATCTTGTTGTACTTTCAAGGTCATTTTGGGGCCCTAAAAAATGTTTTTTTTTTCTCACCATAGTCAAACTGTAGACAGAGTCAAAGTTTGACTTTGTAATGCATAGTTCTCGAAAATACCTTTCTAATGGGCTATCATGCGCCTAAAACGAAGATCATATGTAAAAGTTACAACCCCGGGAAGTTAATGTACTAACTTACCCAAATGAGGCCCACATAAATTTTGGCATTTCATATCCTAGGGTTAGGTTTTTGGATGTCTAAGGTTTTGGCATTCATGTTTATCATAAAAAGGCCTTCAGAGCCTAATTGTAATGATCTTTTGGAGAATGAGTGTAGCTCTCACATCTCTTCTCAGAGATAAAGTTGCCACCATTTTAGCGAGTCTTGCACTCTGTATTTTTACAGTCTCTTTACAATTCTTTCATTAATAGAAATCAAGTATTGTTGTATTTCTCTGTTTCTGGCAATTTTCATGAGTGTTTCATTGTAATATCTCTACTTTCATTTCGTTCCAAAAATAATCTGGATCATCCAAGCATCCGCGTACATGGGATGACAGTCTCCCCTATGTTCAACATAGTTACAATGGGGCTCTCCATAACTATACCGACCATAGCCCATTTTAGGTGGGGCTGAGATTCCAACCCTTAGGTCCCATTGATGTTGCACTACCTCTTGCCACCACACATACAAACTATTCCCATGTTCAATCTAAGACTAAAAAAGCCACCAGATTCATTGAGCGAATTCAACACATCTGCCAACAGGTCCATGACATTTTGCAGAAAGCCAATGTGAAGTACAAGCAATGCCATGATCAACATAGGGTATTGCACCAGTTTTAGGTTGGAGACAAATTCTGGTTACATTTGCAGAAGGAGCGTCTTACAGGGCCCCATCAGAAGCTCCACGCACTTCACTATGGGCCTTACACTATCACTAAGGCTATGGGTAGAAATCCTATTGATCTCAACACTCCACCCTTCCTTGGCTTGCACCCAGTGTTCAATGTGGACCTCCTTCGGCCATATTTCCCACCATTATTGGACACCTCAGAGATCACAAATCAGCTGACACCAACATAGCTCAACCTTGAATACATGGAACAAGAATCCAATGATCAAATAATGGACACACAGGTCAAGGGAACTCGCCAACAAAGGATCCATCTTGATCGGGTTGTCAAGGAAGTGCAGCTCGTACACCATGGAAAGTGGCTCACCCGGGGCCAAATTCAACAGAAGTTTCCTTACTTGATGGGGGAACTCAACGCAATGGAGACTGTTGCTTCCTAATGGGGAAGGATTGATCCAGGTGGATATTGGTGGCCACCCACCTATTCCAAATGGCTCCTCTTGATCGTTTTTAGTTCAACATGTTCTTCTGTACTTCTTTGTAATTGTGGGTTCTACACTTTCGGGGATGTTTGAAGCCCTACACATCTTCTACGTGGATATTGATGGTGTCCCATCTAATCCAACTATCTTATTTTGTATGTTGTCATGTGAACACATCTTGTTGTACTTCCAGGGCTATTTTGGGGCCCTAAATATTGTTTTTTTGGCTCGCCATAGTTAAACTATAAATAGAGTCAGATTTTGACGACGTAATGTGTATTTTTCTAAAGTACCTTTCCAACGATCTATCATACACTTAAAATGGAGGTCATATGCAAAAGTTACGATCCCGAGAAGTTGAGGTACCAACTTACCCATAGGGGCCCACATAACTTTTGGCGTTTCATCTCCTAGGGTTAGGTTTTTGGATGTCTAGGGTTTTGGCATTCATGAGTAATATCAAAAAGGCCTCTGGATCCTCATTGTAATCATTATGCTCAGACAGATGCACGTAGTAGCCACATCTCTTCTCAGAGATAACTACCACCATTCGAAAAGTGTTTCAGTTCAACAATTTTACAGTTTCAGCCTATTTCATTTATTCAATAGAAGATATTGTTCACTGGATATCTGTGGTGTTCTTCATATCTCCGTGTTTATTGTATTCAATCTATTAATTAGTTCGTTTCGCTCCTAAATCCGAATCAACTTAACTCATGGTAGATACAAAAGGGATTCACTCAAATACCACAAATTTTCTATTATCCAACACTTCACATTTAGCTCATTAAAAAACAAGAGGATGTTGAATGGTAAGTATACTCATGGTTCAATTGATGGTGCCTAGCCTAGGTGGTTAACACAGATTGTTGTTATCCATCCAACCCAATTTTAGTTCCCACTTCTACATGCATTCCCCTTATGGGAAGGTTTTCCTCTACAAGGACCCATCTCATGTGAATGGGGCCAAGTGTGATCCCTAGGAAAATTTGGTGAAATAAATTCTCCGTTATCACAAGGGTTTAGAGAATATTTGATTTCACAAGTTCATGGGCAAAATTCCTTCCATTGAGCATAATCCCTTGAAAAAAAAAAAAGTTAGGGTTCCCATGATACATTAAGACAAAAATATGAGGATTCATATAATTTTCTAGTAAACTATAACTACAAATAAGTTTCCATAAATACAACAAGGAGAATAATATGAGGGTTAGGAGTCCTAAAGGGGATATTAGTGCACAAAGAGGGGATGAACATGGCCAAAAGAAGACCAAGATTTAATTTGAGATTGGTAAGCCCTATGTGGGTATCAAAAGGATGAAAGAGGGTTGAGAGGAAAAAGGGATTGAAAAGTTCAAATAGAATATGGGAGTTTAATGAGTTAAAATTCTAGAAAAAGATGGAAAGGACAAAGGATCAATTGGAGAAAAAAGAGGGACCATAAATGCTAAAAGAGGTTGAGAGGCTAAAGGGACTATTGGAGCCCACATAGAGTCTATAAAGGCCAAAAGAGGGTTCAAAGGATAAGATCCATATATAAGAGACAAAAGGGTGGAATTATAGGGACCACATTGCCTTTTGTTTCTCAAATCAAGACTTTGGCCAAGGATTAAAAGGAATTGTCTCAACAAAATTAAAGGAATGGAAAGGGAATACATGTGCTCAATGGGTAAGGGCGATCAATAATAAACATCAAGGAGAAATGAAAATCCATAATGATAAAATAAGGAGGTGTAACCCTAAGTAAGAAAAGAGTGTTGTGAGCAACGTGAGACACAAATACTAATAAAAACGACCCATGAAGCTTAATAACTACAAATAATGAACACCAAGAAATGACAAAAAAAGGCAAGCTCATGGATGACTCTAGTTGTAAGATAAAGGGGAGATAATGCAATGCAAGGTTTTTGATGGAAGTGGATTGCATTTAAAAATATGAAAATGGGCACTTAAGGAAGATGGAAAATAAGTTCTACAAGGGTAAATCAAGATCAAGAAAAATCCACTAAAATCTTATTAATTAGTAATGTAAAAAGGATCAAGATGTTAAGTAATGTGACAACTCCAAAGAAAAAGAAAAATAATGTGAGACATCACTCAAATTTAAATGGAGTAATGGTCTAATTCAAATGCAAAGGGAAAAAAGAAAAGAAAAAAGACATCTTAAAATGATAAAAATAATGATTATACAAAATCTATTACCCAAAATTATATCAAGAAAATTTCGATATTTAAATAACTTTCATCCTAAGAAATAAAAAACAAAGGCCAAGTTTTCCTTTCAAAGAGAATCATACCCAAAATAAGTCTATAACATGCAACAAGGCTATGTCATAAGATTCCTTTCAAAAGAGAATCATACCCAAAATAAGTCTATCGCATGCAACAAGGCTATGTCATAAGATCCATGGACATGGACAAGAAAGGGGCTCCATGATCAGGGCGGGACATGGACCAATAATGGTCTAGAAAATGATGGAAAGAGATTCCCACTAAAATGAAATGAGAGAGTGAAAATCCCATAAAAATTAAGAAGTGGGAAGATAATTATTTCGTACTAAATTCCCATCAAAACTCATAACCGATTTAGCCAAATTCTACCTCAAAACAAAGCAAACAAATAGATTTTAAAGAAATACAAACAGATTTATCACTCTCGTGTGACCCTATTGGTCTACTGGGAATCAATAATAATAAAGATAATTGACCTATTTTATAATTTAAGATAACTTTTTTCAATTTTAATTTTACAAATTAAAAATCAATATCCTTTGACTAAGAAACTATTACCATATATCCTGTCCTGCACAGCACGGAATAACAATGAACTAGATTTGTTAATAATTTACACATATCTACTAATACAAGAAAAGCGTTTGCCAATAGTACAAGTAATTTGCTAGAACTTAAACTGCTCTTAGTTAGAGCTAAATATGTTATGTAAACTGGCCATATTGTCAAAAACAACTGCTTTGCAACGATTGTACTGATACTGGTTGGTTGCCAAAAACCGTGAAGAGGAATAGGTTCACAGCTGTACATGCTAGATATCATCAGATGGTAGATGAGAAGTATGGTCCTCCTTGGTGTACTGCTGCTCAGTTATAACACAGAAATTTATGCACTACTATTGGGACTGGAGCTTATGCTAGGCCACTTGTCTTGCACAGATATAGGAGTTACTGGATCTGTGCTTGGCTGTTTGATGTAGGAAAATGATCCCCACTGTTCACCTGGAGCTGTTGACGTAAGCCATGATTGTCTGATTTGCTCGAGGTGAGCAACAACTTCATTCATTTGTGGTCTGTCATCTCTTTCTGGCACCAGGCATCTGAAGGCCAATTCTGCAACTGCACCTACCACGACCTTCATCTTTTGATTCATTTCAATCTCCAGCTGCTGATCCACTAGTTCATGCAAAGATCCTTCTTGAATTTTCGTTATCGCCATGTTTGCAAGGTTGATTTCCCTTCTCTTCCGATTTATGTCCACTGCTAATTGACCAGAGATGATCTCCACCAAAACAACCCCGAAGCTGTAGACATCAGATTTATCCGTCAGTTGATAACACTGATGGTATTCTGGGTCGAGATACCCGGGTGTGCCTTGAGGAGCAGTGGTGACATGTGAGGCATCATTAGGCATAAGCCTGCAAAGCCCAAAATCTGCCATCTTGACATTGAAATCCTCGTCCAAGAGAATGTTAGAGGATTTCACATCTCTGTGGAATAAAGGCGGATCAAGGCTGTGAAGAAAAGCCAAAGCCTGGGCAGTTTGTGTAGCAATGTTCAAACGAGTGTCCCATGGTAATCCCTTGGGGCCTCTGCGATGGCCATGAAGATGATCGGCCAAGGTCCCATTTGGGACAAATTCGTATACGAGCAGAAGCTCTGGACTGTCTTCATAGGCACAGCCATAAAGACGAACCACACGTGGATGATTCAAAGTTGAAATTGTCATCACCTCGTTGATGAACTGTTCGACTCTTCTAGAATTGTCCTGATAAAGTCTCTTTACGGCCACACTTCGTCCGTCCCCGAGTTTTCCCAAATAGACCGACCCAAACCCTCCATCCCCAACTTCGTTCTCCTCGTGGAAGCAATTTGTAGCCTGATAAAGTTCCTCGTAAGAGAATATAGGCAAATTTCCTATTTTAATCCCACTGAGTCCAGCTGCTTCCATGTCCTTTCTCTTGTGTTTGTTGAAAACACTAGTAAAATCCCTGCGAAGAGTTTTTCTCTTCTTCACATAAAATTTGAAGAATAGTACTACTGCTAATGCTGTCAGCGCAGCCCCTCCAATGGAGCAACCTGCGATCAAATGAAGAGATTGAGAGCAATCTCCAAAGAGAATATTAATGGAAACAAAATGCAAATTCACCACGATCGAATGAAGAGATTGGTAGTAATCCCCAAAGAGAATATTAATTAATGGAAACAAAATGCAAATTCATCTCTACTGAATTGGAAGAAATCATATTTACCTATTTTAATCGCTGATTTGCTTTGACCTCCTGTATCTATCAAGGGTGCACAGTTTTGGTAAGAGACTGCATACTTGACATATCAAAAATACATATACATAAAATAATTTAAGAGTATTATGTGAGCATATTTTTTGCATAGAGAGAAACGGGTACACACATCTTAGCATTTTTTTCCATCAACAGAAATGAAGTGTGTTGTTTACAGTTCAATACGATAAATACTATAGAAATGTGTAATTTCTAAGTTTAACAATGAATATGAATATGGTAAAATATGGAAGAAAAAAAATTATTATAGATATAATATGTAATATTTGTATTTTTGAGGTGAAAACATTTTTTCATTTGATATATCTTAATTTTGTATCTATCATGTATTAAGAGGGATCAAATCTTTGGAGGTGCAAACCCTTTTTCAAGGAATTTGATCTAGGTAGGAACATGATAGATCCAGAGTTAAGATAGATCTAACATGACTATATATCATATTTGTTTGAGATGATGGTATGAGATCTTACTCATTCAATGACACAAGATTTCCATTATTTCATTAGTCTTTGGTTTTGAAGATTTCTAGTTTTCTAATAGTTTTATTTGATCATTTATATTGTTTAGATGGTTGATGATTTATAATGTTTATTATATTTTTTTAGGCTTATCAAAACAAGGAGTCCATTGAAATAAAGTTTAAAGAAAGTTTTCAAAAATTGTTTATCCGATTAAACTTTAAAAAAATGACCCTCCCAAAACTTTTGAGAAGATGGAATTGTTAAAATTAATGTTTATAGATTGGTTTGGATTTGTTAGATCTAGTTAGTTGTTAAAGATCTCTCCAACTATCAGATCTTAATTATGTGTGTGTGGTTGAGAGATTCTCTCATGAGTTTATTAGGTTGTTGAGGAAAACTTTATATATAAATATGTATGTTTGGTTTAATAAAAACATACATAGTTTTGTGTGCATGCTGGTTTGCTAAATTGTTATCATAGCTAGGAGCTCTAGGTGTGACTCCCTTATGGGAATGCCCAAGAATGTGTGAGAGTGGAGTGTTTGTTTGAGTGTGTTTATTTTGTGAGTGAGTTTCTGAATGTAAAGAAGTCTGCGTGGAAGAGTGTGGAGCACAACATGGAGAAAACTAAAAATCATCACTGCAAGTTGAAGCCCGTGTGGAGTGATTGCAAAAAAAAATAAAAATTGAAGACGTTGTTGGTTTGATCCACGCAACCCTAGCCACGGGAAAGAGCCGAAGAGCCATTAAAAGAGTCGAGATATTCTCTGTTTTGTTATTTTAGACATACACAAATAAGACGGGTCTCTTATCTTATAGTAGTTGGTTTTGCACAGTTCATATTTGGAGAAATCCAATGTCTAATTTGGCTAAGGTTGGATAGAGAAAATAATACCATTCCATTTGGAAAGGTGGATTTTCAAGAGAAAATGTAATGATTTACAAGAGGTTGGTGGGTATCGTTTTAAATACCAGAGAAGTTGTAGAACTTATGCGGTTCTAATGGATGGCGTGATTTTGTTGAGTGGAAAGCACTCAAGTGTAGGGACACCGTGACGTTTCGTTGGGCCCAGATTTGCCAGTGAATTCTCATAGACTAGATCAGTCCCTGATCCTGCAGTTCGGCGATGTGCCACTGTAGAGTGTTATCCCATGAACGAATGATCAATCCTTTCCTTTGGCTGGGCAACACTTTCCACATATGTGATAGTGTTTGGAAGATAGATAGTAACATAATTTAAACTAGTGATTCTTGTTGTATGTTGTGCCACAAGAACAAATCACTGGCTTAGTTATGTCTATAGTGGCTTATAGTGGCTTAGTTATGTTTATAGTCTGTTACAGTTTGTGGTTCTTGGAGGATGCCATTGGTTATGTGTACAGTTTGTGTGTTTGTGAAAGGTTACTTTGTAAGATTACGTTATGGTACATTATGTATCTATACTACTTATCTAGAAAACTGAGGAATACAACAATGGAAATAATATAGAATAGTCTACTTTCCTAGATAACTAGTGAATGTAGTGACAAACCATGTATTTCAACAGATGGAAGTATGTCAATAGAATGGCTAGTAGTCCATTCATTACAGATATGTCAGTGACGGTAAAAAACAATTGTATCTTCAATGAATAAAGTGGTAGAGAAAAATATTTTTTTCTAAAATTTCAATGTTGTTATTTGTGATGTAAGCATTAAGGGAGAGTGTTAGAATTAATGCTTACACATTGGTTTGGATTTGTTCTAGATCTAGTTAGTTGTGAGAGATCTCTCCAACTATTAGATCCTAATTATGTGTGTGTGGTTGAGAGATTCCCTCATGAGTTTGTTAGGTTGTTGAGGAAAAGTTTATGTATAAATATATGTGTTTGGTTTAATAAAAATATATAGAGTTTTGTGTGCATGTTGGTTTTCTAAATGGAACAACTTAAAAACAAAACTACCAACTTTACCATGAAATGTAGTTTGGGTAGTTGGGAGGAATGGTTGTTACCCTCCCCACCCAGCTTCAATTCCTTGTAAGCTGCATGTGATTCCCTTAATGGGTCTATAGATGTGCTCGACCAAACATGGCAACTCCATGTTGAACACAAATCTTTTAGTAATATTTTTTAAAATGTCACACTTCAACTATATATATAATGTTGATATGAATTTTTTTTACTTAAATTGGATATTGAAATATTTATTTATAGTGAACATTAAAATATTCTTTTAAATGTCTTATGTCAAATGTATATTTAGCATTAAAGGAATTATACATATTCCTCAAACTAGATTTAAAAAAGCTCCTTGTTGGAAGGTGACAACGAATCTGGGATAAGGCGGTTTTGCCTAACCACGTTTTGTTGCAGATTTAATGTTTCATGTTTTAACAACTCAGCTAAAATAGGGGCAGTAGTTATTATATTCAATTTTGTATAACTGAATGAGAAGTTGTTTAAGTACGTATGCCTTTGAGGCAGATATTGAGCCAGGGATTCAAGTCCTCTCCAGGCTGTTGGTTGTAATCTTCGGTTTATTGAACAATAAGAATGTCGTTGCCATTGTCCCATGGATGTTTCCCTCACCCTGAGGGTGGATGTTTCCCTCACCCTAAGGGTTTTAACACGTAAACTGTTGTCTCCTGTGTGATTGAATCTGTGCATGTTTTATCTGGTTTTCTGTTGCGGAATTAATCTCTGTGACTTTAAAGATCCTAACAAGTGGTGTCAGAACTAGTTGGAAGCCGTAGGCAGAGAACGAGATCGTGAAAAATTTATCACCTTGTCTACCATGTTGAAGGAGTGAAAATTCAGAAATTTTCGCAAGTCTAACACTACGGGACGAGTGATAATTTGCACTGATAAAGGGGGTGAAATTTAGGAATTTTTGTGGGTTCAAAGTGGCTTAGGGAGTGGAAATTTTAGGATGAACTTACGGTTTGGCTTCCACATGATTTGGTTGCGCCATTAAGCCATCGGGAGGAGCGAAAAAACCTGTAACACAGGTATGAAAGTTTTTACAGTAAAGTTTTTTGTTTTTCGGTATGAAGTTTATTACCATAAAGGTGGATCGAGGCTATGCATTAATACTTTGGTTTAAAAGTGGATCACGTGGATGGCTTGTTATAAAGTGGATCACGTGGGTGGATTCTTTGAAAGAATTTTTATTAATATGTGGCGGATCATTTAAAAGATGGTTTTTTAAAGGAATCATGGCTTATTATATATGGTGGATGAATATGGAATGGGAGGTATAAGGTGATAAATTTAAACTTTTCTTTATTTATTCCCATTTGAATTCAAAAGTTATGATTTTATAAGTCTTGATCCGGTTCCCTCTGAGGTCATGGCAAAGATGCAAAGTACCAAGTTTTAAAGTAGAGGTGTAGTAGGGGTTATTTGGCCTTTGGTGAACAATGCTAAGTAAGGTGATGTACAACCTAGTGATGGTAAAGTCACTATGATAATTGAGCGTAGAGGAGCCAATCTTTTGGAGGGAAACATCGTGGGGATATTTGTGTAGAAATTCCATATTTTTTTATGGTGAGAGATCCAGTGTGTGCTGCCCAGTGAAGGTGCTTGAGTTGGCTGGAATTAGAATCAATGAAAAGTTTTGTGATTGCAATAGAGAGACACAAAGGGAGATAGTTTCCAAACTGTATATGCACACAGTCAAGTAGTGGCATGGCATGGAAACACTGAGAGGATTGCAAACTTGTATTGGTTATGTTTGTCTCAGTTTGTTTGGGATTTGATGGTGAATTCAAGTTGGTTCTCTCTTGTGAAAAGAAGAGCAGAGCTAGAGGCGAGCTACATGGATGAGGTATTTTATGCATTGTGCATCAGGCCAAGAGCCATTTCCATTTTATGTATATGTTTTCATGCATATGTTTGAAAGGCTCGAGGGTGCAAGTACTGATATGGTATGTTTAAAAACAATGGTTTTTTGGGGTGGTTGCAATTATATTGCACATTAAATTAATCAAATGTGTATACCATGAGAAACATGATGAAATGCCTTGTTCTTTGTAATAATTGAATTGTTGAGCCGTGTAATTGTGAAGCCCTTGGGCCTGGTAAAATTGTTTTTTGAAAGCCTGGATCTATTGAGATCTGAACTAGCCTGAGCAAGAAAAGGTCTAGTGAATGAATCCTGTTGCCAAGGGTCAATTGGCGGAAGGAAGTGGGATTTCAAGCTACATGTTCGAGCATGTTAAGGGCATCAAAATGTGTTTCAAGAAAATTCTAAACACAACATTTTGCAATCAGCAATCGAAATTTCCTTTGCGAAAGAGAGGCTGATAATGAAACATGATTGATGTGGTGACAGTCAAACAAGGTCCTTGTTTATGAGTACCAGAAAGGAGCTACTCGCATGGATGATAGTCATATTGATTTGGCTGCAGAGATGGAGCGTAGAGGAACCAAACACTTTGGGGTTCAAGGCACTGGAGACAAATCCATCATGTGAAAGGTGTTGAGTTTCAACAAGAAGATCCTAGTGAAAATTATGCACCTACACTAGGATGGAGCCTCAAACTATTTTTAGGTGGAATTCTATTTTTAGATGATGAGCAAATTCTATTTATAGATGATGTCTATTTATAAATGGTGAGCGAATTCTATTTATATATGTATGTCGAGTATTAGTATCCCTTAATAATAGTTGGACAATAAATATTAGTCTATTCTCAATGAGCACTTGGAAATAGTTAACTGAAGTGGAAAATTAGTTAGCTATAGGAAATTCGAGTTCAAAGGTTGACTGGTGGGACAAGCAAGTCGAATTAGTTTTAACTGAGTGATTTGAAGTTGTAACAGAGTTGGATGTGTAGTTATGTGAGTTGTGAAGTAATTTAACTTAGTTAAGTGAGTTAAGCTCAATTGTACTAGTTGTAACTGAACTTACACTAGTGAGAGATCACTGAATTAATTATTAATTAATTCACAATCAGTGATATCACATGCAACTGAATATTTACCACTGTTAACTACATGCATGTCAGATCCAGTGGAGACCCAGTTGAGATAACAGGTGAAAGAGACAGTTTGACTATCAATTATGACATTAGTGAGTGCTCGCATGCAACCACACACATAGTGGATGTGCCCATGAGGAATGCACAACCTAGGAAAGAGGGATTCAATTCATTGCAGAGATTTCCATCAGCAGGGATTGCGCAGAGGAGGCAAACTGTCTGGAAGTAGTAAATTGGCACATGAATTTGTCAATTTTTGTATGACAGTGTGAGACGATTGTATATTGTACTGAGAGCTCTTGGATTAGAGTTTTGTATGAGATAGTTTCATGATCCATGATATATACATAATACATGATAGTGGGTTTGTAGCTTAATGCTTTCCTGGTAAAACATCTATGTTATGTGCGATTGATCTTTCTTCTTGATATTTCAATTGGCGATCATGTTTTAAATTCCGCAAGAATATTTGTAGAAGCGATTATGTATTTAAAAGTGGCATATAATTGTTAGATCAGGAGAATCCAGGCAATACATAATTTGTATTAAAATTTCTGCAAAAGGTGGACCTGCATCGAAGATGGGAGGGCTTGTATGGTGGAGCCCTCGTAAAATTTATGCTCTTGGAGCATGAGTTTGAAAATATGTCATATCTAATCCAATGGTATCACTTCCTGATTTGAAGATGCTCTCTTGAAGGAAGAGGCCATGTCGGTTGAAAGAGAGAGTGGAGCTGAAGGCTCGGGTTGTCTATGCGTGGAGTAGATTTGTGGTTATGGAAGCATGCCCAGATCTATTCGTATGGAGCAAAGGTGTTCAAAAAATGGAAGATCTGTTTGTAACAGCTTTGCGGTCAAGCAACCAGAGACAAAAGCGATGATAAATGGCATCAATCGCAACAAAAGTAATGGTAAAGTTACCATGTAAACATTTACTTTTCTTATGGATTTGTATTTTTTGGTTACATGTAATTGGGCATATTGCTGTAAGACCTAGTTAGGCATGCGTACCCCTGGTTTTGTTAATTCACCTATGAAAATTCTAGACATAGATTTAGGTAGACTAAAGAGGGGTGGGGGGCATGAGTCATGAGTTAAAACCATGTACATAGGTCTACAGTTGTGGGTTTCGGGTCCATGATTATTGGTTTCCCGTGGTATGGTGTCCATAGAATTGCATGCCATGGAGCATGTTTAAGGGCTCAGTGAAACTCCATTGTAAAGTGGCTTGGAGGTGAGCAGTGAAAAGCTCATTTGGCAGTCTTGGCCAGATTTGGTTAAGGAATGTTCATGTTAAGGTGGAGTATTGGGACTCCATTGAAAGGTACCTGGAGTTGAGAGATAAAGACTCACTTGGCAGTAATGGCCAGATGTGGTCAAGATTTCAAATACTATGTTCGAGGTGGAGCACTAAAGGTGCCCTGGTCAAAACGTTGGGTCAATAGAAAGGATGACGTGTTTATGTATTGACAGGTTAAATCAAGGGTTTGAGAACACATGATGGAGGCAGGTTCATATTCCTTGGAATTTTCGAAATTATTACAGGATAATTGGGATTGAATGGCATCTTTAGTAATGCCAAGTTGCAACATGAGTTGTAGTCAGAAGCAGTTAAGTGCTATCTGGAAAATTGGTCACCATTAGTTGCAAAAGGTTGGAAGATTCTTGAAAAGGTATATTGAATAGGTCTTCTCTTGTGATTACTTAGTTTTTTGAAATTTTTTGATTGTTATGTTTATGCTCTCATCAACATTCTAAGTAGGATCCAGATCAAATAGGTAGATCTTTGTTGGTTATAATGACAATGTCAAGGGATATAGATGATCATTAACAAAGATAGTGTTTGATGGATTTCTTCTCAAATTAGACATAGTGAAAGATGAAAGGTATAAAGCATGACTAATAGAAGAAAGGTATTTGGAAGGCATTGATTTCCATGAAATATTCTCGTCAGTTGTTAATCTTTTCTCTATTCATGTAGTGTTCACACTAGTTGTTGTAGCTAGATGCTAAGACAAGTTTTTTATGGAGATTTGTATGAGGAGATATGTATATCGAACAACCAGATGGGATTGTTCAGGATCGCAACAGAAGATTTGTTTTCAAGCTCAAGTAGTCATTGTCTGGCCTAAAATGCGCATCAGGCATTGGTACAAGATGGGTGATTCCTTCTTGGTGAGACAAGTTTTACAAGAAATGAATTTAACCATTGTGTTTATGGTACATTCATTATCTTGGTGTTTAGATTGCTGAAGATATGTTTTTTGAATTAAAAACATGGCTAAGATCAACAGGTTGGCTTAGTTGGCAAGGATGTTCATAATGAAGGATCAAGGAGCAGCAAAAACAAATCTTGGGCATGGAAATACATAGAGACAGGAAAAGATGGTAAGTTGTGGTTATCACAGTTGTAGTATAAGGAAAAGATACTCAGGAAAATCGACATGAATAAAGTGAAACCAAAAAATATCTTTGTTTGGCTTTCCATTTGATTTCTTCAGGTGTATATCCTTGTAATATAGAAGAAAAGGTTGTGTCTCATGTATTGTATGCTAGTTGGAAGTATAAAGTATGTGATGGAAAGGTTTGATATGTTCAAGTATCAGACATTTCACATGCAGTTGGTGTTGTGCATGGTCACATGACAAATCCAGGTAAAGTAGTGAAATTGGGTGCTTTGGTATTTTAGAGGCACATGTATCACCTATAGTGGTTTCAATATTTTTTGTCTGTGATTATTCAGATTTTGCAGGAGGATTTGGACAAGAAGAGATCTACTTCAGGTTCTGTCTTGTATGAGTGTAAGGAACAATTGGGTTAGTTTGGACAAATGCAGGTTTTTTTTTCTATGGTAGTCAAAGGCTTGTGCATTTGACACATAGTTCAACTTACCTAAATTGGACATGGTATCACTTGTAAGGTAGGTTACTAATGGAGGTGGAGTGGTCCATATTCGAGCAAGTTGTGCAGACATGTTTTTGGAACCAGTATTGAAGAGAAGTTGTGGTTTTGATTTGTTTCTCTTGAAGGTGATGAATCAAATTGGATAAGGCATTAGGCAAATTGTTGTCAAGGTGGAGATTGTTGGAAGGTGACAACAAATCTGGGATAAGGCGGTTTTGCCTAACCACGTTTTGTGACAGATTTAGTGTTTCTTCTTTTAACAACTCAGCTAAAATAGGGGCAGTAGTTATTATATTCAATTTTGTATAACTAAATGAGAAGTTGTTTAAATGCGTATGCCTTTGAGGTAGATATTGAGCCAAGGATTCAAGCCCTAATCTTCGTGGCTTTAAAAATCCTAACACTCCTCTAACCCAATTAAAATATAAAAAATATGAAATCAATTTTTTTTATTATTTAATAAAAATAGAATCTAAAAATGTATTTACAATACAGTCATACTAGCACAGTCACATAATTGTGATGAACGCCGAAAGGCATATGAAACGCATAGACGACATATGAAACACACATCGCTTGAGGAAAATGCACGGACAGGTGAGAAAATTCGTGGTTAATAATCCAAATGTGATATGAAACGCGCATACCATTAAAACTCTTGAGGAAAACGCAGGGACAGGTGAGGAAATTCATGGTTAATAATCTAAACGTGGTAATGTTAAATGTTAATCATTTAAACGTGGAAATCATATAGTGCTATAGTAATTTCTTAATATGATTAGGTAAATGTTAAAAAGTAAACAGGTTAATGGATGCATTCAAAAATACAAAGAGATTATGAAGAGTAAATCACATTCATTGATTTAGGAGGACGACTAAAAATATTCCAACATCTTTAATTGTTAGCTATCAGATTAGAATTTTAGATTAAAAGATGATTAATTCTGCCCATTATCAATAGGTATAAGCCTTTCAACGTAACAAATTTATTACACAAAAACATTTTATATAAAATCTAAATTTATATTCCAGACCAATCCTTTCTGAATTATCCCCAAAACTCGTGGGAAGAAAGTGCCGCAACCAAAGCTAGGGTACCAGTTATTTCGTGCCCCTTTGGTCTTTATTTTGTTTAGATATTAAAAAAATTGGAAATATTAAACTTTTAATCAAATTTGTAAAAGAAGATGAAAAACCTACCATGACATTTGTCAGGCTGCGATGTGCCATCGGGACAATAGCAAAGAACTGCTATAGATTTGTTATAACCGCAAATCCCGTTACTCCTCGAACAAGCGCCACAGTTTTGATCTCTGTACGGGTCGACATGCCATCTTATCTCAAAACCCTGCCCTGGGAAAGTCTTACTATCAATGGGCCTCTTCAACTGCAGGACCTCCTCCTTAATTGGTAACTGAAGATGCGTTTTACAGAAATGAGTCCCATTTAAGTCTATTTCTCGGCTGAAACTGTAGTACCAAACATTGCCACATAAACTCAATTGAAGCATATTCCTAGCAAGATAATTACTTTGATCGCAGTCCCTCCAAAACGTTAGATTGGTATATCCATTGGCCATTTGAAAAATCTTAGAACCATACCACCACGATTGAGTGTAGTTATCTAAAACTTTGCATTTATCCAACTTGAAATTGTCGATTGCAATCATGATGCTATGATTAATGCTATTATTCCCCAAGATATAGGGCTCCATTATCTGATATTCGTTTCCACTGATATTAAGCATAGGATGGCTACCCATTCGATGAAAGCGAAGCTTAAAATCAGGGTCACCACAGCCTCTTTTCCCAAATGGATAGCTGAAACGGAAGTTGCCGAATCTATTAACAAAACTACATCTCTCCCATTTATTGCGGAAACATGATATTGAGGAGAAGCACCAGAGGAGCAGCAGAGCGCATGCATGAAAGCGCAGGAGAGGAGGCATTGCATTCAACTGGAAAGAGCAAAACGTGTTCTTCTATCCTTAGATTTATGTTTTAATAAATATGACTGACCAGACTAGAGAGGATATTGGCGACCAACTTGATACGACAAGAGGGATAATGCAAAAGTATTGGGATTGGAAAAGTGTGGGCGCGGGCGTCGCCGTGGGATAGCCGGCATTCATATAATTCCGCCTATATTTTTGGCTGCTTCCTAATATAATTTTGTCCTAATATAATTTTGGATAGAATTTGAGAGGCCAGAGTTTGGGAGGAATCCATTTGGGAAAAAGGTGTTTGGCTAAATATTTTACTTTTGGGTTTTTGGGTTGGAATTTGATAATGTAAATTTTGACAAAAGCATATTTTTTTTATTGTTTAAATTGTATTTTTGAATGAATAAATAAATTTAGTTTGCTGAAAAATTCTTG
>ML803203.1:62348-105519 GCA_009831015.1 Picea engelmannii | reverse complement strand
CTCTCTACCCCCCTTATTTGTCTCCCCATCCCTCACTCTCACACACTCTCTCTGTTTTCCCCTCTCCCCCTCTCACACTCTCTTTCTTCCTCTCTCTCCAGCCCCCTCTCTACATCACAAGGAAAGAGATGGCCTTGAACTAGACATGTCAAGACATAGACCTAGACCTAGGAATAACAAGATCTAAACATGGAAAGACCTAGACCATTACCTACACCTATACGATGACCATGATGCAAACCATGACATAGACCTAGAGCTAGAGCTAGACCATGACATAAATCTAGAGCTAGTCTTAGACCATGAACTAGACCTATACCATGACCAGGACCTGGATCTTGACATATACCATGACCTAGACCCCCCTAGCTCCATATAAGCCTATGAATAACCTATACTCGGCCCTTAACCCCCTCCACGCTCGAACCCTAAGTGCACTATGCATATACCTCTTATCAAAGGCCCCACAACCCTTGCACCCACATCACCCACATCTTGGCACTCTAACCATTTCTCTATGTTTCAAAACACTTTTAGTCTTAAGCCCTTAGGTCCTATTTGTCCCCAAACCCCTGTACATATTTATTCATAAATATGTTTGGTCTATAATAAATGTTACATCTGTTTCATTAAGATTACATAATGCTCTTGTGACATGAAATCCTTGTGATGGTCGCTCATCCATGCCTAGAAGGAACACATGTGCTTTCCTAGTATGCAAATGTGCTTAAGTGCACATGCAATTTAGGAACTCATGTGATTTGCTGCTGAGAATTTTTATGTGCTAAACATACTCCTCTACCTCATCTATCTCAAGCTCAAAATTTGCATGCCCGACATGTGCAGATAAAAATAATAGGAACACACATGTTTTTTCTTTTTCAGTCTTGTTGTTTAATTCATAAAGAATTTTGTGCTATTGCAAGACAATTGTGGGAAGAATTGGAAGACAGATTTGTCCAAGTGGAATTGGAATTGTTGGTTGTGTCTTGTTGGAATTGGAAGACAAATTTGTCCAATTGGAATTATTATTTGTGTAATACCAATACAAATTTGTCCAATTGGAATTGGAATTATTAGTTACGTCTTCTTTTGTAATACAAAACCAAATTTGTCCACTTGGAATTGGAATTGTTAGTTTTTCCTTCTTGTGTAATACTAAGAAACAATTGTGGTGGGGTGCTTGGAAGCCAACTTTTCTATTTAAACATGGAGAACACATGGATTCAAGAAATAAAGTCCTCAATGAAAGAGAAACCCATCGAAAAGGTAGAAGAAGAAAGAGAAAAGGAAAATTTATGTATGTCAAAGCGTACGGTTTCAGAAGAGGGAAATCCAATTTCTAGCGGAATAGATGTTGTTGTTGTTTCTCCTCCATCACCACAAGAAAAATGTAGGATTTCAATAGAGACCAATCCATGCAGTATCTCATCAAGACAACTTTTTGTGGATGACTAGATGATGGAGAATTTGCTTGGAACTGATTATACAATGGATGAAATTAGAGAGGCAACTGGTGCACAACATTGTGGTGAAGAAGTTTCTATGGTGAAACCTCTTGTTTGACAGTCAGACGTTCCAGAAACTAGTCAATCTCATGTCTACTCTCCTTCCAAATTTGATCCGCCAATGATTGAAGGGGAAGGAACTACAACATTGTTAACTCCACAACAGGGAGGTCAAGAGTGCCAAAATAGGGGTTCATCGTCCCTACCTAGATTGAGTAGTGTGCGACGAGGAACTCGTAAACGCATTCAGGTGGATGAAAGTGGTCTAACATCACTTGAAGGTAAATTAACTAACTGTACTATTCGTTATAATTCTTATAAAGTCATTAAAGAATATTTTTATAAAATCATTAAAGAATACTTTGAACCAAAATACGATGCCGCTAAATGTCAATTATTTTTGGCTTTGTTAAAATCTAGAAGTTTGACGGTTGTTAGGAGAATTTTAGGCATTAAAAAAGTCAAGATTTTATAAGCAAGTCATTATATTGTTAGAAACCTTGTAGATTATTTTCAAAGAATTGGTAAGAAATCTCATTCTAAATACCGTAATGCATCCTGGCATTTCTTTTCATAATCAATTGTTAGTAAGATTACGAGAAAACATCGTTTGCTACAACAAGCCTCTCATCTCATGAAATGAAATATCAAAACACTTAGAAAGTATTCTCATACATGAGATAGCCTTGATATAGGTGGCCTCAAATATTTGTGGGCCTTCACTAGTAGGCTACCTCGTTCTGACATGAAGTTAATTGGAGCAATTAAGGGACTAGTATAGGATTTCTGATATGATAACACTAGGCATTTTCCCAACCAAAAAGATGTGCTAAAATTTAGAAGTGGATCTAGGGACCGTGAACCCCATATTAAACACTTTCTTGACATTACACAGACAGAATTGCATGAGAGATTCAGGACAATACATAGTGCACTTAACTTGGGTCAAAGATCTTTCCATAAATGCAAGCCTTGGTATGTTCAAATAAACACAATTCGTAACACATACGTTTGTAGATATTACATTGAGTATGGTTATTATTATAACACACACACACACACATATATTTCATTTTTTTCATAATATACTTCTGCAAGAATGCTCAGTTATATTGCCTCCATCATCATCTGGAGAATTTATTCACAACATCTTGTGTACAAGGCCATAGGGTTGTACATTTTATCAAAAAAAATTCTTAGATGGGACATGCCCCAGGTGCGATGGAATGGAATCACTGAGCAAGTGCATCCATGTAAGCGATGAGTATGAATTGGGGAGGAAGGAGGTTTCCTTGCAAATATTTAAATATGTCACATATGATATTGATGGAGGGAAGGAAAGAAAAATGATACAATTGGTGACTTCCCATGTACGAGTATGTGACTTCATGAAGTACTTCGTCGAAAAGACACGATAATCTGTTCAACATGTGGATTTGGCTCAATGGTAGGAAAAGAATTTTAGAATATGCAAAGATACATTTCCCATTGGTATTGTGTTATCAATGGTTGATTTTGCTGAGAACTACACCCTTCAACTACAAAATGAGATTCAAATCCAATATTATCACTTAGAGTAGATCAACATAATGGTCCATATCACACATAGGCATGGTCCGAATAGTGATGAATAAAACAAATTTATATTGAAGGAGTATCACTTCT
This sequence comes from Picea engelmannii, assembly GCA_009831015.1. NCBI lineage: Eukaryota > Viridiplantae > Streptophyta > Pinopsida > Pinales > Pinaceae > Picea > Picea engelmannii. The sequence continues at coordinate 102,346 of ML803203.1, read as the reverse complement.
ACATAAACATGGCATGGCAAGGCATGGCTCAACAAGTTAAGGCAAGGCATGGTATGGCAAGGAAAGGAAAGGAAAGGCAAGGCATGGTATGGCAAGGAAAGGAAAGGAAAGGAAAGACATGGCATGATCATAGTTGTGTTCTAGGGGTTTGCAGATGTAACAACCTATATTTTGGCCTTAGAAGGTTAGAAATTTGATTTTTACTTATCTTAGTGATTCTTTTCTTAGTATTTGTTGGGTTTAGTTAGAATCATATAAAGATTTGATATGTATACATATGGATCTATTTATGTATTGTGGGACATTATTTTTATTGTTGTGTTTATGCTGATGATAGTAAATTGTGATGTGGAACTTTGGTATGTGGATACTAGTTCAAAATTATGTTGTGGATACTTTGGCATGATATGCATGGAGAAAGGAATGGCATGGAAAGAAAAGGCATGGAATGGAAATCCAAGGCATGACATGGCAAGGAAAGGCATGTCTTAGCAAGGAAAGGCAAGGCATGGCTTGACAAGACAAGGCATGGCTTGGAAAGACAAGGCATGGAAAGGAAAGGCATGCCATGGCATGGCATGGAAAGGTATGGCATGTGAAGGTAAGGCATGGCATGGAAAGGCAAGGGATGGCTTGGAGAGACAAGGAAAGGCAAGGAAATACATGGAAAGGAAAGGTAATGCAAGAAACATAATGGCATGGCAAAGAAAAATAAGGAAATGCAAGACATGACATGGCATGACATGACAAGTCAAGGAATGGCATGGCAAGGCATGAAATGGAAAGTGAAGGAAATTCAAGGCATGGCAAGGCAAGGAATGACATGACAAGGCATGGCATGGAATGACATTGAAAGTGAGGGCAAGGCAAGGCATATCATGGCATGGAAAGTGATGTCGAGGAAAGGCATTGCATGGAAAGGCAAGGCATTGAATGACATGGCATGGCATGACATGGCAAGACAAGGCATGGCATGGTAAGGCAAGGCAAGGCATGGAATTGCATGGCAAGGAAAGGAATGTCTTGGCAAGGCAAGGCATGGAAAGGAAATACATGACATGGAATGGCATGGAATTGTGTGGTAAGACAAGGCATGGCATGGAAAGGCAAGGTGTGAAAAGGAAAAATCACTTCATTGGATGGAAAGGAAATTTCTGATATAAAGTTAAGTCACATGTCCCTAGAAAAAATGTTTTTTATTTCTTGGGACGAAAAATGTTCCTTTTTTTGTGATTCTTGTTTCATTGCATTCCACATTTTGATTTGAAGTTTTCCTTGCATAATGTTATGGAAATATATATATTTATTGTTGTATAGGTTAAAATGGGAAGCTACATGGAAACACATGTAAGGAGGGATTAGTCTATTTTAGATCATAGTTGTGTTCTAGGGATTTGTAAATGTAACAACCTATATTTTGTCCTTAAAAGGTTAGAACTTTGATTTTTACTTATATTAGTGACTCATTGCTCAGTATTTGTTGGGTTTAGTTAGAATCATATAGACATTTTATATGTATAAATATTGATCTATTTATGTATTGCAGGATATTATTTTTATTGTTATGTGTTTATGACGATGATAGTTTTGTGATTTATTTAAGCATGCAAATTGAAATGTGGAGCTTTTGTTATGTGGATACTAGTTCAAAACTATGTTGTGAATGTATAATAGATGAAAGGAATCATGTGAATAAACACATATTTCTTAATTGAACATTAATACATATAATGATTTTCATATGAAATTTGAAATGTATATGCATGGATATGAGCTATGCGATATCTAAATGGATATATTGTTGAGGTGACCAAGGCATGACATGGCATGGAAAGGCAAGGCATGGCATGGCAAGTCAAGGCAAGGCAATGCATGGAAAGACAATTCAATGCATGGCAAGGTATGACATGGTATGGGATGGCAAGGCAAGGCAATGCAAGGTGTGGCATGGCAAGGCAAGGCAAGGAAAGGCATGGCATGGCAGGGCATGGAAAGGAAAGGCATGACATGGCATGGAAATGCAACACAAGGAAAGGCAATGCATAACATGTCAAGGAAATGAAAGGCATGGAAAGTCAAGGCATGGCAATGAAAGGCAAGGCATGACAAGGCATGACATGGAAAGGTAAGGCATGGAAAATCATGACATGGAAAGTGAAGGAAAGGAAAGGCATGACATGGCAAGGAAAGACATGACATGGCATGGAAAGGCATGACATGTAAAGTCAAGGAAAGGCATGGTAATAGGTATGACATGGCATGGCAAGGAAAGGCAAGGTAATACAAGTACAGGTAAGGGAACACAAGGTAAGGAAAAGGAAAGTGAAGGCTAGGCAAGCAAGGAAATCAAAGGAAAGGAAAGGAAAGGATAGGCATTGATCACATACTTTGTTGTGGATGCCCCATCCACTTGGAATATTTCACATTCATCCATGGAGTTGGCTACATTAGAATTCACACATGTGGAGTGGTTGCATGCATGCACATTCTTGGAGGGAACATTCCATGTGGACACTTGGCATTTGAATTGTCTTGATGCCTATTTTTTGTGGTGTGTCCCCTTCATGAGCATTATTTGGAGTATATTACTACTATTTTTGGATGAGGGTGAATTTATTTGGAGAGGCTAATGTCCACATGTTGTAACATGGTAAACCATGGATTGAGGAGAGATCAAACTAATTCATTATTATAATATTTGACTTGTCATGTACTTAGTTAGAAAATAATAATATTTTATTGTATAAGAGAATAGACTCACTCTATAAAGAATAATTCTCTCTCTCCATTGTAAAAGGTGGATAATTTGGGAATTTAGGGGCTCTCCTCTTTGGCTACATTGTAGAACATTTTGGAAATCTTAATGGAGAATTTGAGGTATATTTTCATCTGGTGTGAGGCTTTATTGTGCACTCTTTTATGTGTTTATTTTGTATTAAGAAACCCTTGTAACATATTGTGATTCCAATTACAATGAACCATGCTTCATTTTGGATAGAGTAATGTGGGGTTTCAAATCTCTTATTTCTATTGTGATTATGTTAGCCTACATGATTGTTATTATTGGTTCCTGGAGTCTTACCTAGGATGGGACTTCAACCTTTTGTCAAATTTAGGTAAATTTGAGAACCATTAATTGCTTATGGATGTATCACTTAGCAATTTTTCCACCATAAGAGATTTGTTAATGTGTAATGCAAGTATTTATAATCACATTAGAAAAAAATCATACATTCATACACATAAAATTCATACACTTTGAAATTCATATATTCATCAACATAAAATGCAAAAACAATGAGATTAATAAAAAGCATGCCATGAAATGAGATTCTAAATTGTACATTTTTTACAAAATGGCACCTTGTTCCCAATATACAAAACGACAACAAGTGCCCTAGCATAAAAAACATCCATATGGTGGCCTAGGTACAAAATGACAATAATTGGTCAATTATTGACCACTGTCACCCTCCCCACCCTTAAGAGAATCCTAGAAATCTATCTTTCTTCTCTTGCTTGTAGAATCACTTCAAGTGTATTTGGGCCTGGGCATGCTTCATCGCTCGGGATACTGCACATAGAAAAAGCATTATTATAAGTTTTTTCCACAATGAATTAAAATAATTACATGATATTTTGTAATTTAACATAAGACAACTCACCGCATATGGGACAAACAATCATGAAGGTGTTACCCTCGTCCATGACCTTAATCACTCAATGATTCCACCCTTCGTCAATTACAAGGATCAAATCATCAAAATGAAACAAATATGCATAAAATCAAATTCATGATACATAAAAAATTATCATCAACACATTATCTCATCGTGAATATCTTGAGCCTTGGTGGAGAGTCGTTGGCAAGTGGAGCACTCGACAATACAACCTACTTTGAGACAACCTCTATTTCGGTAGCCTCAGTGTATGGGAATGATGGAAATGGTGGTGGGGGTGGGTGGAATACAGGCTCATCCACTATGGATGGATGCGATGGAAGAGGTGGTGCAGAAGGGTGGCCTATGGGTGCATCCACTGAGGATGCACCGAATAAAAAATATGTTGGGGGTGGGAGGAAATGGACCCCCACAGGTTGTACAAGTGATGGAAAATCCATTTCCATAGAGTAAGGTAACCCATGAGAAGAGGTCATGTGCCCAGAGAGTGGACTAGTACTATATCTAGTGAATATGTCAGCAACCTGCATACATATTAATAATATTGAACTATTAGTACAAAAGAGTAAAATTCAACAACATAAATACAACAAATTTGATACTTAAACCATATTTAAATCTACACATGATACGAGTGATGAAAGTGACTTTTCTATCCTAGATGGACATTCCTTGGCATCGTCTAGTCCCACAACCTGTAGAAACATAAGAACATTAAAAATATAGGATTCCATAGCATAAATAAATGACCATGGTGAATTTATCAAACATGACACATACCTATGTATGGGGTATGCCAAATGAGAAAGCTTCCTCTATTGTTGCATTAGTGGTGGAGACATGCACTGATGCATACATGGGCGTAGAGGGTCTGCTACACGAATGTAACAACTACAAAACAACATACAATAAAATATCGATAGAAATACACATAATACCATATAAATATATAATGATGGAGAACATAGAGATGATTAAGATACTAACCTCCTCCATGAATCTCTTCTATCGACTAGTCTCCTTAGCCCATAGCAGGTCTTCTCACAACTCGAGCATCTATGTGGTTCACATGGATGACTTCTATGTCCATGTGCCCTCTCCTCACTCCACTTTGTTGTATGGGGTGAAACTCTGACCCCTTTATCATTGCCACTGATAGGCACCTCTTGCTGAGATAGTGCAACAAAGCTACCATGTTGCACTAGGCTCCGAGTAATGATGATATAGCTAATTGTACATGCTACAAGCTCTTTATAAGAGGAGGATGTTGGGCAGGGGGTCAGGCCTTGGCCCGGGGGGATGAAGACCTAACATGGGATCACCTAGCATGATATCAGTCATGTGTAGACCATCGATCCACCCCTAGAAGTTGTCGATGTCGAAGTAGTTGACATGCTGACCCAAAATAAATTTAACCCACAATTTTCACAAAACATATAAAGGGACCTCCCTGTTATTTTAGGGAGGTTTATCAAATATCATGTACTACCTATCCATTTGATTTTGACTAATTTGTGGGTGGATGCACCAGTCAATGTAAATATGTTTCTTGGTAATGAGTGGTTTTTGTGAGATTGAGGATCAATAAAAATAGACATTAATTGTGTTAAATTTGGCAGCATCGACAATCATTCTCCAATAAGAGGCCATATGGGCTACCCTAAGGCTAGCTAGGGAGATTTGGAGAATCACCTAGTCTTGTGAGGTATTGAAAAAATCCAGGGGGAACGTACAACCTTTGTGAGTCAACCCAAAATTCAGGACGAACGAGATGCTATGCGAGTCTAATGCAAAAGTCAGGGAGAACGTACAACCTTTGTGAGCATAGACAGTCTAGTGAAAAAGTCAGGGGGAATGTACAACCTCTGTGAGCATAGACAGACTAGTGAAAAAGTAAGGGGGAACGTACAACCTATGTGAGCCTAGTCAAACCTTGTGAGCCATGAGAAAAATTCAAGGCATCTAGCAAAATCTAGGTTGAATATAAAATTCCTATGAGCTAGAAACAAACGATATTCCTAATATTGCAAATGATATAAATCTATTGATCTAGTGCGTTGGCACGTGTAACATTATCCACCATAAAGAGAATTTTGAATTTTCTTGTAAAGAGTCGAGTTGTAACTGAAGTCTCAAGTCTAGTTCTATTTTAGAACTAAAGTGTAATGTTGAGTTGTAACTGAAGTCTTAAGCCTAGTTCTATTTTAGAACTAAAGTATAATGCTGAGTTGTAACTGAAGTCTTAAGTCTAGTTCTATTTTAGAACTAAAGTGTAATGTTGAGTTGTAACTAAAGTCTTAAGTATAGTTCTATTTTCGAACTAAAGTGTAATTCTGAGTTACAACTGAAGTCTTAAGTCTAGTTCTATTTTTGAACTAAAGTATACAAGTCTCAAGTCTAGTTCTATTTTCAAAATAAAGTGTAATGCTGAGTTGTAACTGAAGTCTCAAGTCTAGTTCTAATTTCGAACTAAAGTATGAAGCTAAGTTATGATTAAAGCATGCAAACAAGTTACTATTTCGAACCTCTCCTCTTCTCCTCTTCAACCTATATAAGCAAAGGTTGACCCCTCTCTTCAACACATTTTTTGATATGCAGGTTAAGGGAGAAGCAATAGAGGAGCATATCAGTGATAAAGAGGTAGCATACCAAAGCAACATATCAATGTTGTATATCAACAATAGAGGCAACATATTAGAGGTGTATTTCAGCAAGGTCTCTTAGGTCTTTGTCAGGTCAGAGTCATCTTGGCAAGCTATTTAAGAGAAGAACATTCATGGTGAATATTTGTAAGTGATCTTACATTATTAATGCAATAAAATAATATTGTTTGTTTGGGTTTTTCTCCCTGTACAGGGTTTCCCCATGGTATATGTGTTGTTGATGTGCATGCTTACTTATCTACATAGTTATTGCTATTTGGTTATGATTTGGTATTGTTGAAGTGTATTAAGCTCGAATAAAAGTGTTGAAGAAAATAAAAGAATTAATCCGCATAAGAAATCAAACTCATAATTTAACATGGTATCAGAGCTTAGGGTGTATTAAGCGTTTTGAAGTGCAGTAGTAGGTACACATAGATCCAAGTTATTTTGATTAAGTTTCCAGTGTGAGGTCCATGACAGTCTCCATTTCAGTCAAGGCCGAGGATAGGCTCAAAGGAGCTACCAACTTCAATGTGTGGAATCTTTGGATAACAAATATCTTGTAGGAGCATGATCTTGAGTAGTATGTGACCACAGTGGTGGAGGAACCCAAGAATAATGCAGGAAGAGAGACCTTCAAGAAGATTCAAGTAAAGGCCAAGTGAATCATCTTTGACTCAGTCAAAGACAGTATAATGCGTGCAATGACTTCGTTAATGACTGCCAAGGACTATATGGATACCTTGGTGAATCTGTATGAGAAACAGGCTCCAATTCAGAAGAGGACAGTTAAGCACAAGCTTAAGTATTTGAAGATGGAGAAAGGTGAATCAATGGCATATTTTTGTTCCAGGATAGCACAAATCAGAGATCAACTTTTGGTCACAGGGTTGACAGTGGACGATGATGATTTAGTGCAGGCCATTTTTTACGATCTTCCTTCTTCATGGGAGACCTTCTTATCCAGTGTAAGTGGGAGAGAGATTCAACCCACGTTTGAGAGGTTATGGAATTATTGCCTCCAGGAGGAGAGTCACACAACTACCAGGAGTGAGCCAACGAAAGAAGATCACTCAACTTTAGTATCAAGATTCAAGGGAAAGAAGAAAGGCACTTTCCAGAAAGGCTCTCAGAGGGAGCCAAAGACCAACGGTACATTCAAAGGAAAAAATATTGATACATCTAAGATTAAATTCTTTAGTTTTAATAAGTTGGGTCATTTTGCTAAAGATTGTTGGTTTAGAAAGAAATATCCAAGGAAAGGGAAACATCATGCCTCAACTGCTGAGGATGATGAATCCAAAAGAAATAAAAAAACTCCTTCTAATGAGAGAGAAAATAGAAAAGAATATTACTTGGTTTCTGCCTTATCTAGTTTAGTTTTAATGGGGAAAAAAACTTGGCAAGTAGACAGTGGTGCATCAAAGCACATGACAAGGTACAAGGATATCCTCCCAGATTTCGAGACAAAAAATTTTGCAGAGCATGTTGAGCTTGGGGATGACAAATGTTACAAGATAGAGGGAGTAGTCTCTATCTCCTTCATATTGGAATCTAAGGCTAGACTTCATGTTGATGAAGTTTTATATATTCCGGGGCTCAAGAAGAATCTACTATCAGTTGAAACCCTTTAGGACAAGGGATATTGGGTGATCTTCAAGGACATGATGGAACTACTATGGGATAAAGGTAGCCACTTAAGTACAATAGAACCAATTGGAACTCACAGTGGAGAACTGTACATCGTGTCAGGACAATCAGTTAAGGCATTAGCTCATGATGCGACTAGCTCCAGCGAGTTGTGGCACAAAGGACTTGGACATCTTCATTACAAATCTCTTCCAGATCTACAAAACATGGTATGTGGCATGCCCTCTATTTCTCTTAGTAAAAATGAAATTTGTAAGGGATGCATGCTAGGTAAAAATATAAAGAAATAATTTCCTAGTAGTGACAACAAAGCTCAGGGCATCTCAGATCTGTTTCATTTTTATGTATGTGGTCCCATGTCATCTCCCTCACTCAATGGTTCTTTGTATTATGTCATTTTTATTGATGATTACTCAAGAACATGTTGGATATATTTCCTTAAAGATAAAAGTGACACATTTGATCAATTCAAAGAGTATAAAGCCTTTATTGAAAAGAAGATAGGGAAACACATAAGAATCCTTAAAACAGACAATGGAGGAGAGTTTGAATCTCTCCAATTTGAGGATTTCTACAAGTCAATAGGAATCAAGAGACAATTGACCGTGCCATATAACCCTTAGCAAAATGGATTTGTTGAAAGGAAAAACAGAACAATTTGTGAGGCAGGGAAAGCAATGATGTTTGACCAAGATCTGCCAAATTCTTTATGGGCATAAGCTACCTCCACTGTTGTGTATATTCAGAACAAGTATCCACATGTTATCTTGAAGGACAAGTCTCCTAAAGAGGTATTCTCAGGGATCAAACCTGAAGTAGGGCATCTAAGGATATTTGGGTGTCTTGTGTATATTCATGTCCCTAAGGAAAAGAGGACAAAGATGGAAACCTCAGGAAAGAAAGGGGTTTTTATGGGGTACAGTGAGAAATCCAAGGCTTACAGGATTTATGTACCAAGTCAGAGGAAAATATAGGTAAACATAGATGTGACTTTCCATGAGGAAGCCGCATTTAAGAAATCCAGAGAGCTTCAACAAGAATCAAAAGCAGTTCAACGAGCTCACCCTCTTGTGAAAATGAAGAGTCACATGATCTGAGGGATGAACCTCGTGAAGGGCCAAGTAATGATCCCCTAGAACCTCCTGAAGTGTTAGAAATAACTCTTGAATAACCTCCAGCCAAAAGGAAGCCAGGGTGGCTTAAAGAAATAATGCAGGAAGTAGAAAGGATAGCTACTCCCAAAGGAATTTTCAGGGAAAGGAAGAGGCCGCATAGGTTTGGAGGCTATGTTTCATTGATGAGCAACATTAGTGATGCATAACCTTCTCCATTTGAAGAAGCAGATAAATTACAAGTATGGAAGGATGTCATGCTTGAGGAATACATGGCTATTATAAAGAACAATGTTTGGGACATTGTGTCGAGGCCAAAAGACAAATTAGTGTTTTCTTCCAAATCAATCTATAAGATCAAACATGCAGCTGATGGAAGTGTGGCAACGTTTAAAGAAATATTTGTAGACAGAGGCTTCACTCAAAAAGAAGGAATCGACTACAAAGAGAATTTTTCTCCTGTAGCTAGGTATACCTCCATTCGAACTATTGTTGCTTTATCTCCCGTTCTTGGTTGGAAGCTACATCAGATGGATGTAAAAACAACATTCTTGAATGGAAAGATTGAACATGAGGTGTTTGTGAAACAACCAGATGGCTTTGTAATGCACAACAAAGGAAATCATGTATGCAAGCTAAGGAAGGCCTTGTATGTTCTTAAGCAGGCTCCCATAGTTTGGTATGATAGGATTGATGGCTTTCTTAAAAGCCTGGGATTTCAGAAAAGTGATGCTGATGCAAATCTGTACTTCAAGGTAAGAGGTAACCAACCTATTATACTAATCCTGTATGTTGATTATCTCTTTCGAACAAGAGATGAAGGGATAATATCCTAGTGTAAGAGGGAGATAAACTCATAATTTGAGATGAAAGACTTAGGCTTGATGCATTACTTCCTAGGATTGGAAGTATGACAAAGACAGGGAAAGATATTTCTGGCACAAGGAAAATACATAGTGGATGTACTAAATAGGTTTGGTATGATGGGTTGCAAATCCATGTCTACTCCGATGATTACCAACCTGAGGAAGTTGCATGATTTTGATATATGTTCAGACTTGGTGGATCCCACCATGTATAGGTAGCTAATTGGATCATTGATGTACATGATCCACATTAGGCCAGATATATGCTATGCAGTGATTGCAATGAGTCAGTTCATGACTGAACCGAGACAAAGAAACTGGGTTGCAGCAAAGCACATCTTGAGATATCTCAGAGGGACCATTACTTATGGTCTGAGATATACATCTAGTGGTGGTTTATTTCTGCATGGGTATGAAGATGTTGACTGGGGAAGAAGCCCAGTGGATCGGAAGAGTACTTTCAAATACTGCTTTAGTTTAGGATCCTCTATGATCTCTTGTTCAAGCCGGAAGCAGGGATCCATTTCACAGAGTACAACAGAGGCTAAGTACATTGTAGCAAGTGATGCTAGCAAGGAATCAATATGGCTTAGAAAATTGGTTTATGGGTTGTTTGGAGACAAGATCGAGACAACGGTGGTTCATTGTGATAATCAAAGTTGCATAAAATTGACAGAGAACCCGATATTTCACGACAGGTCAAAACATATTGACATGAGGTACCAATACATCTGAGACTTGGTCTAGAGAAAAAATGTAAAGTTACAGTACATAGCCATGAGTGAGCAGGTAGTTGATATCCTGACCAAGCCTCTAACCTCGAGACAATTTGTACAATTGAGAGGCAAGCTTGGTGTGGCTGAGAATGACTCCCTCGCTGAGAGGGAGTGTTAAACTTGGAAACATCGACATTCATTCTCCAATGAGAGGCCATATGGGCCACCCTAAGGCTAGCTAGGGAGATTAGGAGAATCAATCAATCTTGTGAGGTATTGAAAAAATCCAAGGGGAACGTACAACCTCTATGACTCAAACCAAAAGTTAGGACGAACAAGATGCTATGTGAGTCTAATGCAAAAGTCAGGGGTAACGTACAACCTTTATGAGCATAGACAGTCTAGTGCAAAAGTCAGGGGGAACACACAACCTCTGTGAGCATAGACAGACTAGTGCAAAATTCATGGGGAATGTACAACCTCTGTGAGCCTAGTCAAACCTTGTGAGCCATGAGCAAAAGTCAAGGCATCTAGCAAAAGTTAGGTTGAATATAAAATTTCCATGAGCTAGGAACAAAGGATATTCCTAATATTGCAAATGATATAAATGCATTGATCTAGTGTGTTGGCACGTGTAACATTATCCACCATGAAGATAATTTCTAATTGTCTTGTAAATAGTCGAGTTGTAACTGAAGTCTCAAGTCTAGTTATATTTTAGAACTAAAGTGTAATGTTGAGTTGTAACTGAAGTCTTAAGTCTAGTTCTATTTTAGAACTAAAGTGTAATGTTGAGTTGTAACTGAAGTCTTAAGTCTAGTTCTATTTTAGAACTAAAGTGTAATGCTAAGTTGTAACTAAAGTCTATTTCTATTTTCGAACTAAAGTGTAATGCTGAGTTGCAATTGAAGTCTTAACTCTAGTTCTATTTTTGAACTAAAGTATACCAGTCTCAAGTCTAGTTCTATTTTCGAACTAAAGTGTAATGTTGAGTTGTAACTGAAGTCTCAAGTCTAGTTCTAAGTTCGAACTAAAGTATGAAGTTGAGTTATGATTAAAGCATGCAAACAAGTTACTATTTCGAGCCTCTCCTCTTCAGCCTATATAAACATAGGTCGACCCCTCTCTTCAACACATTTTTTGATATGTAGGTTAAGGGAGAAGCGATAGAGGAGCATATTAGTGATGAAGAGGCAACATACCAAAGAAACATATCAATGTTGTATATCGGAAATAGAGGCAACATATCAGAGGTGTATTTCAACAAGTTCTCTTAGGTCTTTGTCAGGTCAGAGTCATCTTGGCAAGCTCTTTAAGAGAAGAACATTCATGGTGGATATTTGTAAGTGATCTTACATTATTAATGCAATAAAGGAATATCGTTTGCTAGGGTTTTTCTCCCTGTACAGGGTTTCCCCAAGGTATATGTGTTGTTGATGTGCATGCTTACTTATCTACATAGTTATTGCTATTGGGTTATGATTTTGTATTGTTGAAGTGTATTAAGCTGGAATCAAAGTGTTGAAGAAAATAAAAGAATTAATATGCATAATAAATCAAGCTCATAATTTAACAAATTGTTGTTTTGATATACCCAAGTCTCCAACTTGCTTTCTATCCAATCCAGTGTTGTAATACTCAAAGATTCTTTCCCTATATTAAAAAATAGAAGTCAATTTCCCTTGGGCACTTGCAATGGACCTCACAATGACATCCAAAGAAATGGTCCAGGACTCTCTGTTTGGTTCTCTCATGCCCTTTAATTGATTTACAAGTATTCTTAATGTGTCCAACCCCTCATTAATTTGGGTGTTTAAGTTGGGTGGTTGTGATGGGTTGGGGTTTCCCTCGCCTTGGTTTGTTGGTTGGTGGTTTACATTGTCTTTGGGTTCCATTTTAAAAATTATATTTACTAAGTGGACTTATGAAAAAGGTATTACAAACAATAATTTCATTTTATCCCAACAAAATCATTAACATAATTTTGTGTAAAACAAATAAAAACTATGTGTTATCTTTACAATGAACTTGAAAAAAACCTATACAAGATTAGTGAATTATTGAGAGATTTACATTCAAGTATTAATTATGTGTAGTGAACCTAACTAATAAGTGTTCAATTTCATTGGGATTTACATCCATAACCCATGATTAATTGTTTTTAATTTTTTGCAAAGCCAAGAAGAAATGACAAAAATTCAACCATATCTTTCTTGCAATGGACAAGGTGGCAAGATCCCGAGATTTTCTCCTCCTCTATTAGTCCTATTTTCTTTCTTGAATTGGGAAAATGGTAAGGAGCTGTGTGAAAATGAGCATAAAACATGCATGTGGTCCCTTTAAAATCGGGTACAATAGGAACACACACACGTTCCTAGGAACATGCAGGTGTTCTCAGGAGCATTCATGTGTTCTTAAGAACACGTGCGCATTCGTGATGATGAACCTACATGGAATGCTGACTAGAGGTTTGGACCTTTCCAAACCTATAGGATTAAGAACACATGTGCGTTCCTGAGAACGCAGACACGTTCCTCCGAGTGCATGTTCCTCCTAACCCCCTTGTCACTTTTTCGTCCACCAACTTTGTGCACTCACCCTGATATTAAAATAATATTAATATAAAAATATTTATGATATTTGATTATGTTTAATTATAATTGATTATGGTTGATTATTATTTAGTTTGGTTGATCATAGTTAACCTTGGTTAATTTTGGTTAACTTTGATTAATTTTGGTTGATAATATTTGACCATGGTTGATCATGGTTAACCATGTTTGGTTGTTGTTGACTAGGTTTCAATATAGTTAACCATGGTTGACTATATTTAACTATTGTTGGTTGTATTTCAATACTAATGATTATGATTGACCAATTTTTACCATGAGTAACTATGGCAAATCATGTTTATGTTTGATCAAAAATATTTTAGGCATAAAATTTTGTTCATTGGATAAATAACAAGGTTTTACTATAATAAATGTTTTGAATGTTTACCTCCAAAATTAAATAATTTATTTTATATATAGTCAATTTTTTATATAATAAAGTTTTTGAATGTTTACCCCTTTTTTAGTCTCTGCCGAAGGCATAGAGGGACTATAGCGATCGATAATTCGTTGACTTCATATTAATATGTCCTTTGAGTATAAATTTTCACATCATCTGTATTGTTCGAACTATAGAAGTAAAAACATTAATTTTTTATATAATAGAAAAAACCTTATATGTCATCGTCTCATTGGATAATAGATTGGAAGTCTTATTGCCAGCTTCGTTGTTCCCAATGTTTTAAATGTTTAGATATCCAAAGTTTTGAGCTTGGACGCTCTTTTTTAATTTTTAAATTTTTACTGAAATGTTTACATCACAAAAGTTTTGAGCATCGACGCTATTTTTAATGTTTTTAGTATTTCTATTTGTATTGAAATGTTTACATACCAAAGGTTTAGATAATTGACACTCTTTTTGAGGTACTTGAATGGGAATGACAACTTAAATGTTTACATCGCGCGAGGCCCTTAAACAAGCCTGACAACTTAAATTTTTGCATAATGCGAGGCCCTTGAACAACCCTGACACCTTAAATGTTTACCTAAATAGTCTTCTCACAAAACATTTTTTCTTGAATTTTTCCATACAATGTTGCAGTGAATTTGGACAATATTGTTTTCCACCACGAGTTGCATAGCCATCGTATGTTTCATACTTCTTCTATGCTTGGAATGAATTTAGTCATCATTGAAGATACATATATTGTTTACTAGTTTGGTGGCTGCTTCTTATTCCCTAGTTGGTTGGTTTGTCGGTTGCTTCTTCTTGTTGTTTGGTTCAACTTTGCAAGGTTGAGGACCTGCACCTAGTATTGGTCCTGTTGGTGCTTGTTTCTTTATTTTGTTTGCTTCAACTTTGTAGGGTTGGGGTCCGACATCCGCAGTTAGAGCTGTTTTTTTTACTTTGCGGGGTTCAAGTCTTGCACCCACAATTTGACCTGCGCTTCTGTCGTTCATCATTTCTGATTAAATCTCGATGCTTTGTCTTCATTCTTTGTTGTTTACTATTTTCACTTTGCAAGTAAGAATTTTTAATTATTACCACTTTCATGGTCGTCACATGTTTCATATTTCTTTTGTTCTTGGGATGCAATTTGGTCATAATTGAAGATACATATGTTGTTTACTGGTTTGGTATTTGTTGCTTGTTTGTTGGTTCGTTGGTTTGTCGATTGATTCTTGTTGTTGTTTGGTTCAAGTTTGTGAGTTTGAGGTCCTGCAACTGCAGTTGGGCATGTTCTTTCTTGCTCACTGGTTTGTTCCTTGTCGTTTGTGTTTACTTTGGCTTTGCAAGGTTGGGGTTCTGGACCAAAAATTGGAGTTGCTTTTTTGCACTTTGCGGTGTTCAATTCCGGTCCTTTATCGTCTGTGACGAAGTCAAAATCTAGTGCCTATCCCATACCTGCCTATTCTTTACGGGAATCGAACCCGTGTCTTTCGAATGAAAAATATGATGCAAGATTGTTGCCTTTGCATGATGTTCTTGTAGAATAAAACTGCATGTAGGTGTAGAAGGGATACGCATGATACAACCATGCCTAGGTTGCAACAAAATTGCACAAAATTGACATATCTTTCCATCCTGCTCTTAAGTTTTTCTTCAATTTTTTCTCCTAAATCTGAACCATACCTAGATGCCTTTGCAAAATGTTCTTGTAGAAGAAAAATATACTGAGATGGTGCTAGAAAGAGTGGTGTTCCGTGAATTGCAAATTTCAATATTCAGTTTCTATGCTGCTTCGTGTGCAACATTGCTAACATAATGAATGTGTTCTCAAATGCATCACACCATTTACATTTGGACGAAACCATGATCATTCTACGATACTTCAGTGTTGACATGCTACAAAATAGTGGCATAACAAATAATTGGACAACTACATGTGCAATTAAAATGTCCACTTTCTTTTGGTTAAGATAAAACATGTGCAAAATGCACTTATTAACTATATATGGTGAAATGTGCCCATATCACAATACAACCTCTTTATCCTATACACATACTGGTCTGACCAAGATACAATTTGTCTTGTGCTTGAAATATGAGATATGCATCAAAGATATTGAAAAGTTATGTTTCCATGTCTCAAAGCATAACTAGATACTTTGCTGCACAAAACCAAAATCATTCAGCTATGGCCATGCAATTTCTTAATATTTTCTGACTTGTAATATATTTTGGACAAGAAAAATTCTATATAATTACAACTATGGATCAAGAAAAGCAAAGGTTCATGTTTCTAACTCTCTTTTATTCTATTCCTTTGATTCTCATTTACTGTGTGTACATATTACTTGTTCTCCCCTGCATACCAGCTTCCATTCATGTTCATTGTATTTTGTGCGTTCCCACGTTGAAAAAAACAAAATAACTAGAGAAGACGAAGGAGTCTTTACAACAAATGTAGAAGAGGAGATACAAAGGTGCATGCTTGTACTCTTATTTCATATTCCATTGTTTTGTATTTCATTTATTGTATGTATATATGTTCTACTGCCTTGCACCTAATTTATTGTATGTAGATACTGTGTATCTTCCTACATAATAACTTATATTCATGTCAATTGTATTCTCTGTGCCAGGACATTGTAATAAATTGAACTCTGTTTATTATTTTACATGTCTTCGTGCATACCAACTTACCTTCATGTCCATTGTGTTTTTCTGTATTGCTACATTTAAACAAACATAATAACTAGAGAATACGAGGGACTCTTTGCCGCAAATGTAGAAGAAGAGATGCAAAGGTGCATGCTTCTACTCTTATTTCATATTCCATTGTCTATTATTTCATTTATTGTATGTATATTTGTTCTACTTGTTCTACTTGTTCTACTTCTTTTCACCTAATTTACTGTATGTAGATACTACATATCTTCCTTCATAATAACTTATCCTCATGTGAATTGTATTCTCTTGGCTGCTACATTGAAATAAATAGAACTATATTTCTTTTTTTACATGTATTTCTACATACTAAATTACCTTCATTTCCACTGTATTTTCGTTGTTGCTACATTGAAAGAAACAAATTAGTTGGATATGAAGATGAATTATTAGATGCCACAATAGAGGGGGATGAAGTACAATCTTTGAAAAGGTATACCAAATGTGATAGTAAATCAAACACAGAAAACAGGTGGGTGCATATAATATTGGACTAGAAAACGATGATTTGGAAATGATGGGCCTTTGTTGAGACTTCCCGCTTCCAAACATTTCCCTCCCCATTTCTATTTTCCCACTTTATATTATCCCTTTTTTCCCCCTCTTCTATACTTAACAGAATTCCCCTTTGTTTTTCTCCTCTACTTTCTCTTTCTGGTTTCATTGCTTAGTCGTGTTTTCAAAAATGTCTAGGTGCACGGGTTGGTGGACTCATGGGTTCACATTTATACTCATGCTTCTATATCATGACTCCGACCAACAGTTTCCTCATTCCATACTTAGCCACGTTTTCGATCACGAGTTCTCGAGCTGGCGGGTTCAATATTGCACCTCTAGCTTTGGAGGTTCCATGATATACAAATTTGTCTTCATACCCCCCCCCCCATCATGCCCTATTCCCTATTACACATTTTTGCAGTCAAAAAATATGAGGCATTCAATTTGATCGTCGGGTCCTCATGTTTCCTGAGTATCCCTTGACACCTTATTTCGTATTCCATCTCTTTCGACCCTGTATGTGACATTCAGAACAATTATGGACAATATACAATGCATATGCTTATTTATTCCTTCTAATGTTCATCTACACATGCTTGCATCAGAAAAAGTTGGACTAGTGGCATGGCCATGAGCAGTCAATCATCGCAAACATCAACAGAATGACAATGCCAAAGGTAAAGATTCATACATTGTCTTCCTCATATGTTTACCAAACAAATATCCTGAGATATTTATTCATTTATTCCATGATCAATATCATGATGTCATCTGCAACACATACTTTGCAGTTCACAATAAGTATCAACGAGCACAAGTGAGACTCCGAACATAGTGCAAGTTCTGCAGACTAAGAGGTCTAGTTGCAAAAATCTGGCCTCCATACTTCATCCAAGTTGTGCATCTACTTGTACATTTATGTGAGGAAAAAGGAAAAAAAAATAATGCAGACTACCATTCACATTACATTTCCTATTCAAAAAATGTCATCGGGTCTAAACTTATAACACCCAAAATACTATCAATAGAGGCCTTGAACAACCACCGAACTGGACAAGTGTTCATTGGGGACATAATTGTCATTTATATCACCTACTTGGACAAGGAAAACAAAACTAGATCCATTATGTGTGTTGACTTGACAAACAATGAAGCCCTGATGACAGTCACACTGACTATCCCTACACAACTTGTCCAGAAACATGCAGAAAAGATATTTCCATGTAATGGGATATCCATTACAAATTTTAATATATTTCCCAAAACAATATGACCGTGGTGATTGTGATCGGATTATATCGCTCAACGAAACAAGTATTGTGGAAAAAATTTCTGCGATTTGTTCAGAATATCATTTCATGCTGGACACAACAATCAACCAACTTGCGCAGAGCAACAACACTTACCCAATCAGAACCATTGGTGCAGTTGTCACACTCACGAGAAAACTTGGTTCACAACACATTCTCCATATAAAATATGGAGAGTCAGACAACGCCAAGGCAACGGTACCGTTCTCCATATCCATTTTTGTCCTTTACTTTCACATGTCCATGTATCTTGGTTATGTTACACAACTATTGCATTGTTCCATGTTGTAGCTGCAATTGTTCGACACCTATTCAAATTTGTTTTCCTCAATGGAACAACAATTGCATAAAGGGCAATTTCCACTTATGCTCTTCAAAAATATAACAAAGAAAAGAGATGTTAAAGAAAGGATCTTTTGCACAACCCAAGAAACATTTGTAACAAAATTGCGAACAACCATAGTACAGGATATCAAGAAACTAACTAGCTCGACAACTGTTGTGCGTGTACATCGACAATTTCATCCTCACTTTGCTCATACAAATTTCCTTCACCAATTTTCTGCAGCTCTTTTTTTGTTGTGCAGTTGTATATTATATTGTTCAATATATTGACTACTATGCTCACGTGCCCAGGTTGAGGGTTTTTTTGTTGCAGTGAATGTGTACTCTACCCCCTTTGAGCCTGTATGTTCCAAATGCAAATCTCCTTCTTCTGCCACTGCTTTCATAAATGATGGTACAATTGATTGTTTACGATGCAATACAAAATTCCCTTACATATATAGACATTTCCTCAATGATGCCATCCGAACCGTGGGAAACACAATCATACATTGTACAATTAGATAGCCTCTGTTACAAGATGTGCTTCCTAGGTTAGCAGAATTTCCATATGAAGTATACCTACAGAAAAAAGCAAACAATGTCTACATGTTGCGTGAATTTTGGGTCCATAGAAAATTTACCTTGAATGAGGACAATGCAATACTGCATATCGTCTGAAAAATAAATAAATCATATCAAGTGTTGGTAGGAAACGAAAAAATATCATGTGTACCTGTCCATGCCACCCAATGAGGATATGAATAGAATTTTGCAGTGCCATGGGAAATTGAACAGGAAATGCATAATATTGTCCAGTCCAAAAATGGGAAGCATGAGGACAAACCCCATACAAAGTATCCAACTGTGAATAAATCAGGCCCATCCTTTGAACCGTCGAAATGGCTTGCTCCTTTGAACGAAACCATCAGGCATTTCCAATAATATTGGAAATTTGGCATTGTTAAAACTGGTAGTGATAGAACATGGCACTATCAGAAGCAAATGTCCATAGTGATATTGTTTCATGGTAAAATAGTAACCGACAAGTTTCTTGTTCCCCATTTTGGAGTTTGGTTATAGTTGGGATACAATGTCGAATCTCCACTGGTTTTGTGTTGTCTTGTGTTTGGCAAACTTTTGTTCATGTGCTTTCCTATTGTACTTCAGGGTTCTCATGGGCTCTGCTATTTTCTCATGGGAACATATACCACATATAAGAGAAAACCAATGCCACATGCTTTTTTTTATATATCAACTTGTTTGATTCATAGGCCGATGCATACTACTCTATGGACCCTTGTGGGATCTCACTTGGCACCTTCTGTGTTGCCTCAACTTTCAATACATTTGGTGTTTACTTGGCTCTTGGTTGTATGCTTCATTCTAGAAAATTAATGATACATTCAGGATCTTGGCGGTTTTTCTATGATCTTAAAGAATATATAGGACCTTCTTTGCCTTTTAATATAATCTCTCTGACACAAATGTAGTATGTGGCTCGTTTTAGCACTTTTACTTGATTGATGAAATTACCAAAATTCACCTTCAGGAATATTTTGAAATAAAAGGATATATACTATGTGAAGTCCAATGGAACTATCATACCAACCACATAAAATTAAAATTAAAATTTGTCTTAAAATTCAATTTTGTCGTTGTTATACTTACGGTGAAGTTGACAGTACAATAATTTTACTTAAACATCCCAAAATTGATTTTCATGTGGCTTTTTGATGCTTCTCTTATGCAAACACATACTGGAAACTATAAGCATGGCTCACTTTATCTATTCCTTGATTGAAGATCTTGTTAACTTGTTTAATGCACTTCATAGTTACTGTTAATACCATCAATGGGACTTTCTTACACCAATTCCTGCTTCCGAAAATTTCGATCCCCTTTATTTTTTCCCTCTGCTTTCCCTTTCTGGTTACTTAGTCATTTTTCAGAAAATGTCTAGGTGCATGGGTTGGCGGATTCATGTGTTCATATTTCCACTGATACTTTTATATCACGAGTCCGACCGACCGCTTCCTCGTTCCATATTCAACAAACTTTTTGGATCACGAGTTCCTGGGTAGGCGGGCTCAACATTGCGTTTTCATTGTTCCGCTGCTTGAAAATATCACACGGACTTCCTTGATCTACAAATTGACAACCAAATTCCCCTTTCTTTTTCTCCTTTACTTTCCCTTTCTGGTTACTTAGTTGTTTTTTCGAATGTCTCATTCTTTTATATAAAACACCCGAAGTTTCGCAATATACAAATTGATCGTCGAATTCCTTCATTTTCCCCTGTTCTGTGTTACACATTTTGCAATCAAAAGTTGGGATACATACAATTTGACCATCGGGCCCTCATGTCTCCTGAGTAGAACTTGTGGCCTTGTTTTCAAGCCCATCAATATGCCATCTTCCGAGTATGTCTCATTCTTTTATATCACAAGTCCAACCAACCGCTTCCCCATTGCATACTTGGCCACTATTTCCATCGTTGGTTCCCGACCATGCTTTCTCAACATTGTTCTTCCATTGTTATGTGACCTACAAACAACACCCAAAATTCCGCGATATACAAATTGACCGCCAAAATCCGTCATTGTGCCCTGTTCTGTGTTACACATTTTGGAGTTAAAAGTTCGGAGACATACAATTTGACCATCGGCCCCTCACGTTTTTTGAGTATAACTTGTGACCCTATTTTTAAGCCCCACCGATCGCTTTCCATACTTGGCCATTTCTTGGAATCTCTTTCATGGGTTGGCAGGTTGGGGAAATGTGCAATGCTTAATCTCTATTTTCCATCCTCGCCACCTTCCCACTTCTTTATAGATATGCAATTATTAAGCTTTAATGCTAATAGGTCATCGTGCAGGAACCGTTAAGATTGGCATTAATGTCCGAAAGGATGGAGTAGATTTGTCATTAATATGAAATAAACTAAGATTTGCGGAGGGTTGTGTTATCCTTTCCAAGTGTTTATTTCAAGCATCATGCAATCTCTTTCACACATTGTCCGGTTGGTGGCATCACGAAATATCTAATCCTTAATCACTCTTCGTCGTCACCACCACTTTTGCACTTTTTTCTAAATATGCAAAACTCATTACACACGAATCGTAGAGATTGTCATTGATCAACGAAAGGCTCGAGGAGATTTCCCATTGATATGCATTCTTCCATCTTGGTGGAACCTTTGATGAATTCTACATAACTCTTTTATTTTTCTTCCTTTTCTGTTGTCATAGAGCTCAAACCTTTCTTAGTATACGTTTGGTTGTATCCCAATCCAGACCTGTCATAGTATGGCCTTTGAGCACTGATGATCTCATTCGGTATTTTGGTGTTTTTCTATTGCGTGTCTCTTTTATGACGTTCTTTCCTTAGTGAGACTATTTTTGTTTCTAAGCTCTCCTTCTCTTTCTCTTTTTCTTCCATATAGCTTTTGAGTATTTCTTCAATCCTTTTAGCTTCTTCCACTTGGAATTTTAGGTTCATAATCATCTATTGATCTTATTCAAAGTTAGGATTTTGAGAACCCTCTTTTATCTTGAGTAATTCTCCCTTGAGTGATTTTTTTTCTTCCTTTTATTTTTAGCTCATTTAAGGAACTGCTTAGTTTTTCTCCAAGATCCACTTCACCTTCTTCTTCATAATCTTTTTCATCATTTTCTAATTCCATGAAGAGTACTCTTTATGAATTACTGTCACTATCATATGAATAATCTTCAAATTCCTTACGAACTTGGCCATTTCTTCATCTTCATATGAATCATCACTACAACTGTAGTTCAAATTTGGATTCTATTTATTTTTCTTTGTCTTATTGGATGCCTTGAAAGTTGCTTCCTTATTGAGTGGATTATCCTAATCTATTCTCATTTCATAAGATGCAAGTATCTCATGTAGTTCATCTATGCTCAATGTGGAAATATATACTCTTTCTTCTAGGGATGAAATTTTGGGGTTAAATCTCATTGGAAGAGACCTTAGTACCTTTTGAACAACCACTAGGCCTTTAATTTCTTCTCGCAATCCTTTGATAACATTCACAATTTCATCAACTCGCAGAAATTAAGCTACAATGTCTTCATCTTCCTTCATCTCGAGTTGTTCAAATTTATCTCTATAGGTTTGAATCTTGGCTCCTTTGAATTTGGCATCTCCTTCGTAAATATTTTGAAGTTTGTCCCAAATATCCTTTGAATTGTCATAATGCATAACCTTGAAAAAATATTGAATCAACTAGACTACTCATAATAGTACCTTTAGCCTTCGAATTTTTTTCACTAAGATTATTTCCATTTTTGTCTGTTGGGGGAGTGGAAGGTGTTGTGTATCCATATACTGATGACTGTCAGACATCGAATCCATGTGCCTATAAAAATGTTTTCATCCTTTTGTTCTAGAAGGCATAATTTTGGTCATCAAACATTGGTGCTCCATTCTTAGTGCAATCCATGATCTTCCTTCCAGTGGTTCGAATGATTCTGAAGGACCCTCTCTGATATCAATTGCTGGAATAATTGGGGGGGGGGGTGAATCAATATGCTGCACTTTTTACCAATTTAAACCAAAATATGTAAACATCAATTCATCAACAATTTATCACTTATGACTCCATTTAACATTTCATGAACATATAACCATAAATAATACTATTCAACAATATATCACATCATACACATTGCACAAGATATTTTTACGTGGAAACCTAAATTGGAGAAAACCACATAATGTTTTCTTATATTTTAGAATATTACATTCATAGGAATCACCAACTTCCAAATTTTCCAGC
Organism: Picea engelmannii; assembly: GCA_009831015.1. Taxonomy (NCBI): domain Eukaryota; kingdom Viridiplantae; phylum Streptophyta; class Pinopsida; order Pinales; family Pinaceae; genus Picea; species Picea engelmannii. The sequence continues at coordinate 79,020 of ML803203.1, read as the reverse complement.
ACCAACTGGAAGGAGGCTGCAACCCCCTATTTATAGGCTCCAACCTAAATGAAGATACAACTCCCCGAATCCTCCAGCTCCAAATGAAAGGAGGCTATGACTCCTTGATTTATAGGCTCCAACCTGAAGAAAGCTCCAACTTCCTAAATTTTTTGGCTCCAATTGGAAGGATGCGACAACCCCCTTTCCTTGCCCCTTCCTTCCACCCTGAAATATAAATGTAGACTCAACCTATCACTGTAACTATTACTGGCACTGGCACTGGCACTGGCACTGTTGTTGTATCTATCACTGATATTGATATTCTCATCATCAACATCATCATCAACAAAATAGATCTACTCAATCATATGTCAAGAGCACTAAGAGAATATCTCATACATATTCCCAACATCACCAACATATGCCTCAAATAATATGTGAAAATGTGTCTCAAACAAGTACCATATCATCCATAATAAACCATAAACCATGTACCAGAAATATACCTCAAATCATATTCCCAAACAGTCCAGGATACACCTCAAACCATGTTCCAAAGCATTCCTTAAGCATGTTCCAAACCATACAATATATGCCTTAAGAATATACCATAACCATCAAGAACAAACACATATAAAGCATACCTTTAGTCATGTAACAACTTGGTGTATGTGATCAGAGACTTGCAGACCTTCCTCAATTTCTTCAACAAAAGGATAACATCTTTATTAGACTTTACTTCAACCTTTCTAGACAAAAATGGGCAAATAGCGGTGCCTTGTGTGACACTACTAAGACAACCAGTGGGGCCTCGCAGGACACTCTACACTTGAATTTCGAGGGTCTTCTCAATTAGTGTTTTCAAAAACCCTTCCCACCTACAACTCTGAAACTTGTCCTTTGAGCTCCTTCGCTACCTTAGATTATGCTACCTCAGATTCACTTAAGAGATCACATACTTTCTTGAATGGATGATTGAAATTAGAGGCTCTTTGATGTGCATTTATACTTTTTCAAGTGCCTCCCTTGTCTATCTTTAGGGCTGACTTGTAATAACTAATTTGCAACAACTTTTCTCCTTTAATTAATTTTGGGGCCTACCTGTAACTTCTTATCCTTATATCTGGGGCTTCTTGACCATACTTTGGGGCTTCCATTTTCAAGAGGTCATATCTCGTTAATCATGAGGAACCACATGGTGTACCACCTATCATTGGAAATGGAATGAAGAGGAATATCCATCTAAGAGGGTTTTGCATGTTTGTCCCATGTTCTTCATCCTCTTTTTCCTCAAACAACTTCAGGCCTCATGACCATATATTTGGAATTCTTGTATATTTCTTCAAAGCATCTTCCTGTGATGGCCATGCTTAAATACACACCATAAGGGGACCACTTTGAAGACTTCTTCAAATATACCCATTACTCCTAGAGGCTTCTAGACTTCTTCTATAGTTGACATCAACGATAGAAAATTTTCCAACATCTTCCACACTTTATCCCATGCAAATTTTAAAGATAGATATTGATATTCTTTGATAGTATACTTATTTGAATCTATTGTTATTCACTTTGTTAGTATGGAATGAAACATGTGCATGCTTTGGGAAATATATGTAAAAATAGGATTAGTGTGGATACCATGGTTGAAGTTTCTATCAATGCATGCACTCAAATCCCATCTAGGAAATGGAAGTCACTCCAAGGTGGTTATGATACTTAGTTACTTCATATCAAGTTGATAGGTGATTCCCATATTAAAATGTATATTACTTTAGAAGTTCTTAGTTCAATGAAATTAGTGGGATGGTGCTACTAAAATCCTAGTTGATGTACTAAAGGATGGAATATAACCAAACTAGGAGGTAGATCTTGATGCATTGTGTTGGCTAAACAATTCATGGCCATCTATTCCTATGGAATATGGAAAAGTATAGACCATGGTTTCAAGTTAAAAAATAAGTTATTCCTAATTATATCTATCAATACACTCTTTCCCACTAACAATTTGCTACAATGTTTACCTAGAAGCTTGATAGTAACAATAAAACATGGAATTAACTTGATGTAGTCTTTGGGAAGCACCAATATGTTTTATAAATTATCACTCAGTAATGGTCCTCCAAGGCCAACAAAAGTGAATTTCCAGACCCTATTTTATTTTTGATGTTATTGGTCTCCATATTAACACCTTTAGATGTGAATATGTATGCATTTATCATGAAGATTATTATTTTTGAGATATGAATATATTTAATCAATTTTGGTGAAGTGAAAATGATCAAAATATTTGCATCTCTTTCATGTGTCCACCCATATGGGAATGCAATTACACTAGTGAATGAGTTTTTAATTTTTTTTATTGATTTGTATTAATAAATTTTGTGAATGTGCATAGGTGTTAAGACACACCACTTCTCTAGAATGGAAACATGGTTTTGCATGGGCCTTTCACATGGCTCCCAAGGATTAAAAACTACACATATCATGTGGGAGAAAGAACACCTTTGGAAAATAGTTTAATTTTATTATATAAAATTCAACGATAACCTAGATTTATCAATAAATTTAGAGCTATTAAGGTACTCATTGTTATATTCTGTATTGCCAAGTTTCTTTGGTAAAATTAACCATTTAGATTAACAAATTGATAATGCTTGGAAGAATCAGTTGCCAATATAGTCTTGTTCTTGATTTTATTCATGGTGGTACATCTTGAACACTAGAAATATAATTTTAGTATTCTAACAAGTGAGTGTAATAACATTCCATAAGAAGGATCATGACATATCCAACTTTTGGGAATGATTGGTAGTTCTTTGATTTCTTGGACATTGTTTGTATTAAAGAACTTTAGTTTTATCTAACAATAACAATGCTACTTTTGAGATGATGATGTTTTAAGGTTGCAAAGTCATCCCATATTATTATTGGTTTTCATGAGGTTTCCATGAGTAATAAACACAAGGAAATTCTTGTTGTATAAAGTCCTTGGAATGATTTCATAAGGTTTTGAAGCTCTTCTAGAAAATGCTTGAACAAGATTTGGTTTCATAGCCTTCAGTGATGGTAATATATATAAAGAATGGGAATTTCTAGGGATCGCTTAATCTCTTTAATGAAATTCATGAATGGGATTTTTTTTCATGGAATGTAATGGTTGTGGGATATGCACATAATGGGTATATTCCTTTAGTCAAGTCTAGTCCATTATGTGCATGTTAGTGTCTCAATGATACTAGAGCTTGTCTAACAATTTAACCTGTGCATATGGACTTGTTCATCACGTTATAATAAATGAGGAAGGAAATTAGGTTGCATTTTCTCCTTTATCCCATTGATTCATTTATTAGATATTATTTAATACGTGTGATGGAGTATTTGTGTTTCAATAATTTATCCTAACATATAAACAAATGAAAGAGCTAATTCTAACCAAAAACTCCACTAGTAACTCAATTGTGTGGAATACCAATCTTCCCCTCTTCTATTTCTTCATGTAAATCTATTTTTCACTTATTAGAAATCTCAAAATGCATGTGAAAATTTTCTCATATTCATATAATAGTTCAATTCTAATCCAAACCAATAACGTCACTTATGTTCCAATAATATTAGGGTTTCATCAATCTCATTTAGTTAAAGCTCTTATTTTTTTTAAATTCTCACAATAAGTTCTTTCAATGATTCTAGTATTGTTTATAATTTTACACACATTTTAGCATGTGTTTCTTCAAGTAAGGCCAGTCAGAGCATGGCTATTAAAATGTCAAATCAAAATATTACTCCTTCGATGGCTATAATATGTTAAACTATCACTAATTCAAGAGTACCATTAATTCCCTAGGTAGATTCTTCTAAAGATACATCAGCCTCAACACCTATAACAAATACAAAAAAGTATAGAAATTTTTCTAGCACAACAGAAAGGAAAAGGAAAATACTGATTAAAGTCCCTTTTCATTTGGTTTTCAGCGGAAATATGTGGAAGTCTCTTATTTCACTATCATATAATTGGACCTTGTCATTTGGTTTTAAGTTGAAAGTTATGGGAGTGTCATTAATCACCTATACCAATAGGAGACAATTGGACAAGATGATGTTTCTATAGTACGTCTAATGGGTTCTCCTTCAACAGAGAACCTCTCAACAAAAAATGACAACATACTAATGGATATCCATAGTCTCCTCAAGAAAACATCTCATCATTGGCTTTGTGTCATTATGATTGATATCATGAAAAATGCCCATCAAATGGCCTAACTATGTTATTTTGTCACATATAATAGATAAAATCCTATAGTTCACATCTAAACCATCAAAAGATATCACAACTCGAACCTCATATAAAAGAGATTTCATCACAACCTCAAGTCCAAGAAGTTCAATCACCTCAATCAAGTGATTACTTTTTTTCTTAGTAGCATCCACATATTTATTGTACATGACGAGTAACATATTGACATATTCTATATCTCCCATCCTTTTTGTCTCAATATTAATTTTTTTTTCTCATAAAAATTCTATATTTTGCTAAATTTGATAAACATTTTCTTAATATCCGAAATTCTTATAAGGTCCATTTCCATAAGCATGTTACTTCCAATTTTATTAAAAAATAGACCAATCTTCATAAATTTAGTATTTTGCTTCCACTTTAGGAGCCTATTATCATTCACAATACATATAGTAACAACATGTTCTTTTGTATTATCATCATTAAAAATGCATATAAAATTGTATCAAACTTGCAATTGTTCTATTCTATAATGTCTTCCATATTCGTATTTTTATCAACCATCATCTATTTGTTCAATTTTATACTCAAGAACCATGGAGTTATATTTTTGGTGCGATATCCTGATCTGTCATTTCATAATTTGATATGATAAAGAAAACATCCTCTTCTATGATATTACTCATTATTTATATTTGGATCATACCCCACTTCAGTAGCCTCTATAACTCTTCGCAAGGTTTTCTGTACTCTAAATTACATTTCATATTCTCCAGCTTTTCCTTTGGCTTATTTACGTTGGCTTTTAGTTACATAGATAGTGATGGTGTTTTTATTTTATTTTTGTCTCATTTATGATTTCCCTCGTTCCGTTGACATAGATAATAACATTCTTGGCACTGACAACAACATAGTGGAAAGTATTGATTGTCATATGAGTAGCTAGCTCACCTATGGATTATGCTGCAATAAAACCAATGATCTCACCTAGAGATACTAAGTATTGTTGGAAAAAAGATTCAATCTCATTGACTACACATTCAAATGCTTCCCTTGTAAGGTGGTACTACATAAATACATCTTTACTAGCAAATGTACTCTAAAGTATAATGTTGAGAAAGATAGTAATTTTTTGTGCCTCATTACTCATGACGTAATCAACACGAACAACCTCAAGTTTTTCCGAAAGTCTGTCAATAGCTTCTACAATCTCCATGGGATGCATATATGATAGTTTTATTATTCAATTTTGAATGTCTTATGACCAATTACAAATGATCCTCTTAAGATTTATACATACAATCTCCATGGGATGCATATATGATAGTTTTATTATTCAATTTTGAATGTCTTATGACCAATTACAAATGATCCTCTTAAGATTTATACATAGAGGACAAAAGTTTTCTCCACTAGGTACAATCTCCATACCTAACAATCTATACAATTCTAATTTATGCACATCTACATAAAAAGCATTCAAAAACACCAAAATTGTGTTCAAATTTTTCACTTGTTCTAATAACATGTAACAAGGTTCCAATTTTCTTTATCAAACTCATATTTATAAACATTTTCAAACTCTTCTTTTTCATATTTAAAGAATCAAACTTACATTATTTAATGCAAATAACTTCCATACCATCTTCACCATATACAAAATTGGGTTCCTGAGAGTCCTACCATATTTAACCATGGTATCTTCCATAGCCTTACTAATATTCCTTTGTATATGTAACTTGTTTTTGAATTCTTCATAGTGGTATCTATCAATCCTTCTCTACCTCCCATGCATGAAAAATAACTCCTTTGGATTTAAGACACAGAGATAAGATTTATTCATAAAACCATGAATTTCTAGGTCACCTTTATAATCCTTTGTGGAAGGCAAAGAGTACAACTATCAAACTTATAAGGAATTCATTTTCCTTTTACATTGTATTGTCTTGCATAAGAATTCATTTGGAAAATGTTATAAAATTTCCTTTTAACCTAGCCATAACCATTTCCTTCAAATTATTATTCTCTAATAATATTTTTAAGCACAATATCCTACATCATCACGGTCCTTATTCAATACATGCATATAAAATAAGATACATTATTCAAAGGTAGAAAATAATAAAGCATGATGAAGGAAAATACTAATAGATTTAAGAGTACCAAATTGACTCTATTTTCAAGGACTCCATCATTTTATAAACAAGTTTTTCCTCCCATTGTTTCTCATAGGTGTCAATGTTTAATGGAAACATGCACATGAGACCTAGCTAAAACAAGTACAAACAAATATTATCAAAAAAATAATGAGAGATTCAATATGGAAGAATGATAATTAATCTATTCACACTACTCCAATGAGCTAATCAATAATAATACAATGAATGAGTGATATACACTCATATAGGAAAAATATTCCATAATTAAGAAAAACGAACAAGCAATGATCTTTTCTTAGGAATTCATGCATAATAGTGATGGTCTAAAATATAACTAGCTCTAGTAAACTACCACTGAACTAGTGAGTCAGAATTAGAAATATCTCCAACACCCCCTCTGAACATCACTATGGAATAATAAAAAATGAGTCCAAGCAACTAGGCCATATTAGGTACTTATGTACAATGAAACTAGTAAACACTGAATGAAAATGAGGAAAGAGGGAAAAACACATGGGAACAAAACCCCCCCTCAAAATATAATTCATCAAAAGAAGAAAAGGCAGCAACTAGGAAATTGTGTTCTTCATTGCAAGACGATCTCACAAAATATGAAACTCCAGCCCAGTGAAGGTCTTGGTGAAGATGTCGGCAGTCTATTCAGAGGAAGGAAAAAAATACATATCAATGATCATGTCATGTACTATATCTCTAATGAAATGCATGTGGACCTCAATGTGTTTGGTTCACTGCCACTATACTATATCTCTACAAAATATCAATGTACTCTGATTGTCACACCATATGATAGTCGGACAGTGAAACTAGATACCAATATTGGTAAGGAAGTGTTGAAGCCAAAGTGTCTGAATGACACAATTGACTACTCCTCTGTACTCGGCCTCTATGGAAGATAAAGAAATGGTTGATTGCTTCTTCTTGACTATAAAATAGGGCCTGACCCCAAACTGAGAGTGTACCCTGAAGTGGACTTGTGATTTGTGCCATCGCCAACCCAATATGAATTTTTGAAGCCTATGAGATCCAATGCACAACCAACTGCATAGTGAATTCCATAACTCATGGTTCCTTGGACATATCTGAGGATGCGCTCGGTAGCCTTGTGCATATCATGGGTCTCCTACATGTATTTGGAAACTTCTCCTACTACATATGAGATATCTGGATGGGTGTCGGTGAGGTACAAAAGACTCCCCACCAACTGTCGATACAAAGTGTTGTCCACTAATGGTGCATCCCCTCCATCCTCAAGTATGATCCCAAATAAGAAGGTTCTAGGTGAAAACTTAAAGTATGTCATGTAGAATCTATCCAAAATATCCCTGGCATACTTAGCCTAAGAATTTTTTATGCCAGAAGCATCTTGACTAATCTCAAGACCAAGAAAGAAATGAAATGGACCCATGTCCATCATAGAGAACCTATCATGCAAAATATCTTTGACCACAACAATGGTTGAAGTAAAGCTACCAGTGATCGAAAGATCATCAACATAGAGTACTAAAATTATCAAAGAGTCAGTATTCCTCAGCATGTAAACATTGCAATCAGATTTACATCTAACAAAATCATGTGAAAGAATATACAAATCCATCTTGTCATGCCATTCTCTAGGTTCTTGCTTGAGGCTATAGAGTGACTTCTTTAGTCTACATACTAAAGATGAGTTATGAATCAAGCCCTGTGCTTGTACCATGTATATCTCCTCTGAAAGATCATCGTGAAGAAAATAATTCCTCACATCCACCTGGTGAACTTCCCATCCTTTGACTTCTGCAAGGGCTAGAACCAAGCGAATGGAGTCCATCATTGCTACATTAGAAAATGTCTCATCATAATCTATCCCATGAATCCGCTGAAATCCTTTTGCAAATAATATTTCCTTATACCTGCTCACTTGACCATTTGCTACTTTCTTGGTCCTATAGACCCATTTACATCTGACAAATTTCCTCCTTGGTGGAAGTGGAACCAGATCCCAAGTCTGATTCTCTAGGAGTGAGTCATACTCATCATGCATGGATGCTTCCCATAATGGATTTCCCACAACCTCACTATAGGATTGTGGATCAGAATATTAAAACATATATCAATGCATGGGAATCACTGGTTCAGAAGCTGAAAGTACATGAGAAGGCTCCTAATGCTCAGATCGAGTCCTCCTCAAATCCAATGGATTCCCCGCAAGGTCGCCTACTGCATGAAGTGTGGAATGTTCCCACTTGGGCATCTGTTGAAGCTTCGGTGTTGGCTCCTCATCTAGATGTACTACCTTCTCTTCTCCATGTACAGAATCATCTAAGTCTTAATATGTAGAATCTGAGTGTATGGAATCATCATATTTGATGTATGGAACTGATGGAAGAATAAGAGTTTCTGCATGTTGCAATGGTGGTGCATGCAAAGGAATCTCCTCAAACTGAACACTGCACTCAATGATGAGTCGGTCTATAGAGGGATCAATCAACCTGTACCCCTTCACATCACCTGGATATCCCACAAATATGCAAGGTGTGCTATGTGGATATAATGTTTTATTCTTTTCAAAATGATTATGGGCCCATGCGCGATATCCAAAGATGAGGAAGTGTGTGACATATGGTTTTTCACTTGTCCAAGCCTCAAAAGGTGTCATGTCCTCAATAGATATATGATGATATTTGTTTTGTATTTAAGAAACACAGTTAAGTGTCTCATCCTGAGGCTTGGAAGGAAGATATCTCGCATGCAACATGCAACTAGTCATCTCCTTCAGAGATCTATTCTTTCTTTCAACAACTCCATTTTGTTGTGGAGTGTATGGAACTGTGTGTTGCAACTTGATACCAGCCTCATGAAAAATATTCTGAACATATTTGTTGATATACTCCCCCCCATTTTCTGTATGGAGGATCTTGATCTTATTCCCAATATGTGTCTCTACTAGAGCTTTGAAGTCTTTGAGATGCTAAAAAACTTCATACTTTTCCCTGAGAAAATAAACCCAAGTATAGCGTGAGTAATCATCAATAAAGGTAAGGACATACCTTGCCCTGTTGATGCACAGATGTGGAAATGGACCTATGAGATCACTGTGAACAAGATCCAAGGAAGAGGAGGCTCTCCTTGCCTTCCCCTTTTCAAACATCTCTTCAGGATGCTTTCCAAGAATGCATCCTTTACAAACCCCTTCAGAAAAGTGAATGTATGGAAATCCTTTGACCATTCCTTGCTTGGCAAGTCGTTGCATGTACCTAAAGTTTAAATGTCCAAATATCTCATGCCATACTCTACTACTATCATCAGCATGCGTAAGTAGTAAATAGGAGTCACGGTAAACAAAGTTAGTGAATTTATACAACCTTGATTTGTGATCTACCTCACCAATTGCAATAATGGAATTGTCATGCATGTCAAGTACAAAAACTGAATCTGGTGTAAATTCAAATTTGTTTCCTATCTGAGTGATCTGATAAATTGAGGTCAGATTTATAGAAATATTTGGAACATGTAAAACATTCTCAAAACTACCATTAGGGAGTTCCACTCTTCCCTCTCCTACTACTACTATTAGAATATCATCCCCCATGAGAATAGGGGGTCTCGAGCATGAAATAAAAGAAGTAAATACTTCCTCTTTGGATGCCATATGATGTGATGCACTGGAATATACAATCCATTAATCAGATGAGGAATTAATTGCAACTCGAGCATGATGATTACCTTTCTTAGGAGCATGGTCTTCTTCATTTTTCTTCTTGGCTCCTTCAAGAATGAAGTTTCCAAGGTTATTCTTCTGAAGTACATGTGAAATAAGATCGATTTGTTTCTTCATGCATGTGGATTCTTCAATATTTGGTTTATTGCAATAAGTGCACTGCTTTCCCTTCTTCTTATTCTTTCCTTTGGAATTTGAAGAGTCTTTAGAACCTGAAGAATCCTTGAAGGGTTTGGAACATCCCTCTTTGTATTTATGTTTCTCCTTTCCTTTTTGTTTGGATTTTTTATTGGATGAACCTTTTCCATCTTGCATGGTGAGTGCATATGCTTTGGGTTCCTTAATTAGACCCATCTGAATGAGTTTTTTCTGCTCATGTGTAAGAGAATCAATGAACTACTCCATTATAGGAATTTTCTACTTTGATCCCAAAACATATCTGCTAGAATGGAAAGTGGAGACATAAACAACATATTCTGGTCCTAGATTAGCCAATATTGTTAGAATAAGTTGGTCCTCTTGTTTAGACTTATCAATACCACAAGATTCCAAGCTCACTATTAAATATTTAAACTTGGTAAATAAATCTTGTATATTATCAAAACTTTTAGGATCCAAGGTATTCAACTCTACCTCAAGAATATGACCTCTCATCTCATCCTCCTTTCCCAAGAGACTTTCCAAGGTGGTCCAGATCTTGTTTGGAGTCTTCCATGAGGAAACATGAAACCCTAAATCAATTGAAATTAATTCAAGAAGAAGTCATGTGGACTCATCCTTATGTTTATCCCATATGGTCTTTTTAATTTCTAATGTAGGTTATGTTTCTGTTGCCATTTCCAAATTGTACAATCCTTTCCTTTTGAGTTGGAATTCGACCTTCATCTTCCATTAAAAATAATTGTACAGTGTGAGAATTATCACCAAATTTGACTGAAGAATTGGTGTCGTATCCATCCCTCTTATTGGTTCTGAAAACCCTAAAAATTAACCCTCAATTTGCAAGTAAAAAATCATGAGAAATCATTGCAAAAAGCCAATTTTTTAAGAGTGTCGCACTGTATCTGAAGGACACAGAGTGAAAATGTCGCACCCTGTTGGAAGGACACAGAGTGACACTGTCACACCTTGTTGGAAGGCCACAGTGCGACACTGTTGCACCCTGTGTGAAGGATAAAGTGAGACATTACTTGCGACACTTGCAATTGCGTAAGTTTGTGTGTGAATTTTGCACCTTTTGACAGGGAGAGGGTGTGACACTATCAGATACACGGATTAATCTTACCAAAAATATAATTTCTCTCTTCTCTGGCTTGTCTGGTTTGCTCCAAGCAGCTCAACTCTGATACCATGTCAATGTTTCATGGAAACATGCACAAGAGACCTAGATAAAGAAAGCACAAACAAAGCTTATCAAGAAAAGGATGAGATATTCAACATGGAAGGATGAGAATTAATCTATTCACACTACTCCAATGAGCTAATCAATAATAATACAATGAATGAGTGATATACACTCATAAAGGAAAAACGTTCCATAATTAAGAAAAGTGAACAAGCAATGAGATTTTCTTAGGAATGCATGCATAATAGTGATGGTATAAAATAGAACTAGCTTTAGTAAACTACCACTGAACTAGTGAGTCGAAAATAGAAATATCTCCAACAGTGGGCAGCCTTGGTAAGCAATTTGAATTCATTCTTTTTCATTTGATATTGTTTCAATGATAACATTCATGCTTGAAACATGAACAATTATGTCTTCCATACCAATATTGAAATATTGATTTAGTAGCTAGAAATTAACAAGCCAATGTGTGTGACTTTAGAACTTGTAAGAAACATGTGTACCAACCTCAGTCCTCCTCCTTGCAAAATTCAAAATATCACATTATAATCTATATAGGAATAGACTAATAAAAACAAACATATGATTGTCACCCACAAAATAATTTAAATTTTTTTTACGTTGACTGAAACATTTTTGAAAATATAGAATGCTTTCTATATTTAAGAACTTTTTCCCTTTTCTTAATTTTTTTTAGATATTCAACCCAAGATCCATACCATCAATATCCATACAACTCCTAACTGTATACAAACCATATTCTTACCTAGACCATATTTACCCCATATCCATTCTAGATATGGAATGGATATGGCTACATGCCCTACCATATTTGGAATAAAGTAACTGCAAAAATTTGAAGATGAAGGTATAACAATTCACATGAATAAGTCTTATTAGTCCCTTCCCTTTGAGCTTCAGGGACTATAGTAATCGATTTACCTTCTTTGTATTAACCTTACAGGAAAACCTACACCTTTTTATTGTTTTAAGCCAAAGTTTTTGCAAATTCATATAGTATTTCCATTCACATTTATTTTTATCTTAAGTTTCAAGTTTGAGGCCTTATTTAGCCTCTTCCCAAGGCATAACCCCACACATATATTAACTTAAGGCACACATTTTATTAATAATTTTCCTAGGTCAAGTAATTCTAGAAGTTAGTCTAACATTACTTCTTGGCATTAAATGTTTTCTCAATCCCAACTATTTTTATGTTCACTTGAATGCATAGGACTTGTTTTATGGAAATGGATTCATAGTTGCCACATATATTGTTGATCGTTGGACACACGTTAAAGCTGATAGGTAGTGTATCACATAGATATTTGGACACACATTAAATATTTTATTTTCTTTTGAGTGACATAGACAAACACCCACCCCTATTTCAAGTCCCAAAACTCCCTCCTCCAAAGAGAGATTCAGTGAACCAACTCTCTCTCTCTCTCTAATTGATTCCTATAGTTGAAAATGGAATATTATGGTACCTTCGCAAGCTTCCTGCTGTCAAGAGTCTTCAACATTCAGCGCTACAAAAAGAGTAGTTAGCGTTCAACTATGGAAAAATATTTTTTATTTGTAAGTCATTTCAATAACATAACAAGTTGTATGTCATTTCAATCACATACCATGTAAGCTATTTCAATGACATACCAAGTATGCATCATGTGAGGCATTAGAAAAACAAATGAAAATTTGATAATATTTTTCAAATTCTATGTTTGGGTTCATATTAGTAAAAACTTGGTATGAATGCATCGTCACCTCCAATTTAAGGAAATTTAGAGTTCTTTCCATATACACGCTCATACTCTTCAATAATCCCATCAAAATAATGTTCTTAATGGAGCGTTATTTCTTACTAGAGCATTGTTGGAGCCATCATTTACAAACATGAGGAATGAGAAATACTAGTACAAACTTGGTATGAATGTATTCTAAATTTTTTTCTAATTGATGAAAAATTTGAAAGAATTAGAGATGTACCAAGGAGTACTAGTTCAAATTTTAGTTATACTAGAAATAGGCAGCAGGAAAACAAAATACTTGATCATTAATAATATTTTCTTTCTTTGAATGATAAGAAAACATTATATTTTTAGAAAACTACACCGGTACTTGGGAGAACAATGGTTGAATCTGTGAGCTAGAATATTGTTGACTATGTGAGTTGGAAAATCAGTATCTACGTCTCTTGTTCTAACCTGAAAACAACATATTTTTTTCCTTAATCCTTTGTAATTTCTCTATGTATTTCTTAGTTGGATGGAATGTGCATGCATTAAATTCATTGAATGGATTGAGAATAGCCTTGTGTATAGAGCCTAGCCTGTTCCCAAGATTGGGCCTATATTTGTTCCCTAGGCCTTGTGTATATGTATCCTTGTATCTATTCCTTGGTTCCAATTCCTTGATTTGTATTGATTTCTTGGGTTAAGATGTGTCATTGTTGCTTTTTTCTTTTCTCTTTTTTCACTATCCCAACCCTAACTATATTTATCTCACCCTAGAATACTCTTCCCAAGTTCACACAACAAGAATCGAGTCCCAAAACAATAGAGGCGCCTTTTTCCTCCTCTTAATCCTCGTGGGAATGAGTAAGAGCATAGACAGGTCATACACGTTCTATCGATTACTACTCTTTTATTCCTACAATCTGCTTACTCAATATATTTCCTTTGTGAACCAGTCACTCAACTTCACCATTCATGGCCTCAAAGTGAGCAGACCAAATGGAGATTCTGACATTGCTCTTATATCTCGACAAACACAAGATCTATTACAACATAGTCTATTGATTCACCACCAACATTTCTACAAGTTTTACCAAATTGAGATAAATACCCACCCCCTATACAAGTAAACTTGCAAGTAGTACCATTTTCATATCCTTCAGGTGTAAGGAAAGCAAGAGTTTCGCTCCATTCATTAGAGTCCAATGCTAGTGGACGCGTCACCCCTTCCTACCCCAATCAATTCAATTTACCTTGCCAACCTAGAACTACCAGTAGGAACCCCCTCACCAGAGGGAGATTCTTTTCTGAATATGTTCATCGTATATCATCCAAGTGCATATCAAGATACAAATCCAATTGCAAATCCAACTTAATATCCAACTTAAGATCTGAATGCAGTAGTTTGAAATCTAGATTAGCGACAACTCTCAATCGAACTACACTTTTTCCTACAGATAAGAATTGCATTGATTGACAGAACGGGTTGACAGAACAAAATGCCATCATAGTTTACCTTTGGATTTACAATAGCTACTACTAAGGCATGCAATAGTTGGAACACATCTAATGCAATGATTGGAATGTGGAAGTTGTGCACTAAATCCAATGCAACAATAATTGAAACTTGGAATCCATGCACTGTGCCATCGAGAAGTGGGTGGTCTTACAAGGAAATTTGACTCTAGCTTGATCCACATGCCTTCAGTCAATCTTCAAATCCCAAGAATACACATCATATATGTATTTCTCCTTTATATTTATTGAATCTATCCTGGGGTAGATAATGTAAACATAGATAGAAAGGTTATTGTCTAAAGTTGTGCAGTATATTGTATTTTTTCCATGTATAATTGCAATGTTATTGACCAACAAATTTTTCCAAGTATAATTGCAATGTCATAGACCAGACAAAAGCATCAATTTTATTATCTTGCACAACCTTCAATAATGAAGAGAATGACCAAGTGAAATTGATATGTGCATACAAAATTGATGGCACTTCCATATTATGTCAAGAGAGAGGTTGTCCATGAGGGTGGTGACGACATCTATCAACAGTTGTATTTTGTTATTTTTTAGTAGGTCACTCTATAATAGTTGGAGTTTACAAGATTTCTTTAACCACTAAAAACATTGTCAACAAAGTGCACACTTAGATATATGAAGCCAATTTTCATGCAAATTATTTAATTCAATATAAAACTGAACTATAACCTTCTTAATCCAAAGTATGGTTTTCTCTTTCATGGCATTTCCTAGTCTTACTATTGATAATATTTGATATTCAACCAACACTATTGATAATATTTGATACTCATCCAACGCTATTGATAATATTTGATATTCGTCCAATACTCTTTTTTCTTTGTCCATAATTGTTTGAAGACTGTAAAGCTTTAGTGATTTTCTTTTGTTTCTTGCATGAAAATTAACAATCTTAGTTGTAATTTTGCAGTGTCCTTGATCTCCATAATCAATCACATTCAATACGGTTTGTTGGTTTTGCAAGTTCTCTCACAAGTCTTATTGTTTTGCACAATTCTAGATTCAATTGGTTTTCTACCCAAGCACCTTACCTATATACTTTGTTATCCACTAACTAATCGCTATCCAATTGGATTATTCCTTTAGTCACCATCTGTAAATTTCTTATACATCGTCCCAAACTTGAACCTTTCTCTTGATTTGATCTTCAAAACTACATTTGACATCGTTCACATAAAAAGTATGGTGACAACCTTAATATAAGATCCCAATGAGATCTTTAGTAGCATGTATTATATTTGACTAAATGTACAAAGGGTTGTGAAAATGTAGAAATCACACATAAGTGATTCTAGCCTTCTTACACCATATAGGTTTGAGCCACGTGTTTCACTCATCTTACACCTTGAAAGGAGTTTGTTATGATTCCTTTATTATATGTATATATCTAAGATATTTTAAGCACTAGAGCAATCAATTCAAGCAATGGAAGACATACCATATGGGTAGGGACTTGCTTCTCTGTAGCTCATCTTGTTGAATAAGTTCTAAGTTTTTTCTTTCAAATAATACATGATATAACTTCTTTCTCAATGCTACAACAATATATCTTGGTGTGATAAATCCTAATTCAAACTCTCAATGTCATGCATAATTTCTTATAAGATTAATATTCTTTTGAAAATTAATATTAAATTCTTGTTTGATAGTCTAAATTGGCATTGGCTTACAAATCATCAAAGTGAAATTCATTCCATCAAAATCCTCCGACCAAATTAAAATATTCATAAATAATCTTGCAAAAAAAACACAAAGATTGTCATCACAAAATAAATCTTAAACAATAAAAATTTATGTCCCTATGGGTAGGCACTTCAAGAAGTTCTAAGTTTTTTCTTTGAAATAATGATATAACTTCTTTCTCAATGCTACAATAAATAAATAAATAAATAAATAAATATATATATATATATATATATATATATATATATATATATATATATA
>ML803203.1:33906-62335 GCA_009831015.1 Picea engelmannii | reverse complement strand
CATGCATACTATCTAAGATTAATATTCTTTGGAATAATCATATTAAATTCTTGTCTGATAGTCTAAATTGGCATTGGCTTACAAATCATCAAAGCGGGGTCCCTTCCATCAAAATTCTCGGACCAAATTAAAATATTCATAAAGAATCTTGCCAAAAAAAACACGAATTGTCATCACGAAATAAATCTTAAACAATAAAAAAATTATGTTCTTCCATATGATGGAATTTCAAAATGCAACAATGATACTCACCTTCTATATGAATGCATATCATTTTTTAATATTCCAAACACCCAAAAGTGTGTCTTGGAAAATAGCCATAACCGACCTATTGGATCGAAGAGAGATAATGCATTTTGGCACCATCATTAATTCTAGGACTTATGATCTTGTCTCAAATGATTAGGGTGCATGCATAATCATTTCATCTCCATCAAAATTAGCATTTTATGAGGACACACAAATCCTCTAGGTTATAGTAGTTGTTCTCGAGTCACTATAGTAGTGTTGTTGTAATTGACTAGCTTAATAGAATAGACATTTAAATCGTTTCAGATATGACATGGAGATAAGATGTTGACATTGTCATAGATAAAGGTTTATTGTTTGTGCCCATAGAGAGAGAGAAGGGCGGGGGAGATAGAGTGGTGGGAGAGGGAGGGATGGATGGAGAGGGAGAGAGGGGAAGAGGGAGGGGTAGGTGGGAGAGGGAGTGGGGTGAGGGAGAGAGAAAAAGAGGGATGGAGAGAGGGGAAGAATGGGGAGAGATTGAAAAAGAAATAGGAAGAGAGAGGGGAAGAAGGAGAGGGAGAGATAGAGAAAGAGGGCATGAGAGAGAGAGAGAGAGGGAGGGAGGGAGAATGGGGAGAGATGGAGGGAAATGAAGAGAGAGAAAGTGGGGTAAAAAGAGAGAGAGAGGGAGGGAGGGATGGAGGGAGAGAGGGATGGAGGAAGAAAAAAGAAGATTCAGAGAGAGAGAGAGAGAGAGGGAGGGACAGAGGGATAAAGTGAGGCAAAGGGATGAGGGGAGAGAGGGAGTTATAGAAATATGGGGAGAGAGAGGTAAAGATAGAGGGGGGTAGAGAGGGGAAGGTAGAGCAAGAGGGAAAGAGGGAAGGTGGGAGAAATAGAGAGTGGGGGGAGAGGTGAAGAGAGAGAGGGAAGGAGGGGCAGAGCATGAGAGAGAGTGGGGGAGAGGGAGGGAGAGTGGGTAGGGGATTGAGGGAGGGAGGAAGAGAGATATGTGGGGTGGACGGCTTGAGGTTTGAGTTTCCTCCCCCAACCATGTTCCAAGAAACGAGACTCATATCTAGAAATCAAAACCTTATGATGGTGTCCATATCTCACTAGGAGGGATATGATACTCTCAATACATTGTGTGTGGTGGTTAAAGGCATTGTTCTTGGAGTTGGATGCCTAGAAGCTTACTTTAGGTCCTAATGCTCAATTTTCCTCCCTTGACCATGTCTAATGCCCCATGACCCATACTTGGTGCTCAAAACCTTCTAATAATGTCCATATTGCAACTTGAATGACAAATATCCTAGAGAGATCATATGTAGTGGTTGGAGGACTCATTGATGGCTCTTGAGCCCTAGAATCTAGTTTTTAGGCCTAATGAGAAAGTTTCATCACTTGACCTTGGTCCACATCTTAAGACCAATATCTACTTCTCCAAAAAACCTAATGGTGCCAATATGGTCACCAAGAGATAAAGGATACACTTGGGAGGTAATGCCTGTGGGTTAAAGGTGATGTTCGTGGTTCAAGATTTCATGTGGGTTCAAGGTGTTGTTTGTGGCCTTATCTGCATGGTGTTGTTCATTGGCTCTGCCTATGGTTGGGGATGTCAGTGCCACTAAGTGGTTTGGAGTAGTGAATATGTGTCCTAGGGTCTTGGAAATGATAGACACATGCTACTCATTGCACTGGGGTCACAGGGGCGGGGGGACTAGGCCTGCCTGTTTAATTCAGGAGTGGGAGTCCTAGACCAAAAAAATTAGGCTATTTTTGGTCTACTCTTTGGTGACTTCAAAGGTTTAAAAATTACAAGGATGTAACCAGCACTCGGACGCTTTAACTGTTTACCCTAGATGTGTGTATGAATGAACCTCTACATTGTTTTTGATTCGAAGACAAAGGAAGGATCGAAGGATCTAAGCACATGAATGCCCGAGCGCTTCTTAAGAATGTTCACATCTTTTAAAGCACGTGCACACTTTTACTCAAGAATGTGTGTTCTTTCTTAGGCACATGTTTCTAATGAATTTGCTACTTTTTCCATCATCAACTTCGTGCAAGCACCCCTGTCCAAACAATAATCAAAGCACTCGCTCGTTGTTTCCTTTTGTATGTGGTAATAGTTTCAGTAGATCTTTTGGTTTAGTTATTATGGTCGTGAGATTTACTTTGGAAGCTCTTGCACAAAATGAACGGCAGACATGGTTCCAGTAGATCTGAACCGGAAAGGGATTGATCTTATCGCGCACCATTGCCAAGCCTGTTCTTGGTTTGCCTGCCTCGTTTCAGGTGACTGTAAAATTTTAATAAAAACCTCGCACATACACAAACAGAAATACGACCTATCCGTAGTATTTTTGAGTTTTCTGTAATTCTTCAGAGAGGGAATCAACACTTGGAATCTTTCACAGACAAGCTATCTATCCAGCAATGGATCTGATTTTAAGTTTATGAATTGAATTAGCAGAACAGTTCAACATATCTTTGGATTCAATGATTTAAGGCCAGGCATAGTTCTAGCAGATTTGGACCGGAAAGAGCTTGACCTCGTCGCACTCCATTGCCAAGCCTGTTTGTCGTTCTCCTGTCGCAGGCACATAGGCATTAATACGACCTATCCATATTCGTTGGGATCTAACGAACTAAATTGGCATTAATACATAGCAGGAGGAATGGGGTAAATTGACGGCAATTAACACTAGTTAACACTGTAAAATGATAGTGGTAACGAAAACTACAAATGCAAGAGGACAAAAGAGTGTATCATACGTAGCAGTAGGAATGGGAAATCTGGCGCCATTAGCATTGCGACTGACCACCACCATTAACACTGCATCCCGATTCTGCCCGAATATTTATTTAATCGTTTGCACTAATGACGATTGGACAGATTAGTAAATACGCGGAGTTTCACAAATAAGCTCTCAGGCGTCGATCAGTTGGACGAAAAATATCCTGAAAATAATGCATCCTGTGCGTTCACTCGAAATTCAACGAAAAGCTCTTAATCTTGCACTTTCCAACTGTAGAGGCCTCTTGGTGTAATAAGGATATGATTTTGAAAGGTAAAATGTTTTCTAAAAATATTATAATTCATTTTTAAGTTATTCTTCGACATTAATATATTGAATTAATCAAATAAAATGTATTCTTTAATGTTGTTAACAATTTGAAAGGGACCACGAATCTCGTAAAATCCCTTAGCGCAACTTACATCGTATTTTTTAAATGTTTTTGGCTAAATACTAAATCATGTCAAAAAAATAAAAAAAACATAATTAATTTACAAACCCTAACATAAATTCATTCTAATTAAGGTTTGTAAATAAAATATGTTATCAGTGTTGATTGTGGCTATGCTATGCAAGTATAACCCTGACCCTATTCAACCCAGCACATTGATAATTCCGCCTAACAAAAGGGAGCCTATATATCATCTGCCAATACACTGTAGCAAAATTATTAATATCTTTAATACCAGATCTAAACAGTTATTTAATTTTCATTTTCTGATACTATTACAGTAATCCTTTAAATTATAAAAGTGGGGCATATTAATCTAAGCCCTTTGGAGCGGCACTAATACCTAGTGGAACATGTTCGTTCGTTAGGCTAGCCACGATTACGCTTGCCAGAATATGAAACTGCTTGTCAATATGGTGGTTGTTTATGGTAAATTAAACCTAATACTATAAAACAGAAAAAATAATAGTGACTTAAATTTCTAATTTTAAGTAAGTTTGTTAATTACTTAAAAGTTATGAGCATGAAATCTGGTAGAAAGTTATGAACATGAGATTTCATTCATTGATTTTGAAGGACTACCAAGAATAATCCAACATCTTCAATTATTAATCATACTATTGAAATTTATGGTTAAAAAATTATTAAATGTGTTTATTTTAAGCTTTTCAGTACTACTGTATTTCTCAAAAAGCCTTAACCCTTGAGGTGATTAAATTAAATTTGTAAGCACTTGAATGTTGAAGCACTTGAGGTGCTTAAATTAGAATTGTAAACTCATTCTTGAAATTAGATTTGTAGGCGTGATGGTCAGTATCAAAAATTGGATTTGAGGGGGCACAATGATGGCAGCGGTGGTTACCATTTATGACAATGAACTCTCAAGGAAGAGATGAGTAGGAGCATGGCGAACTCTTGAATGCAAAGTTTGAGGTGGAGTTATTACATGTAAATGGGCATACAGCTGTAGTTGTAAAACTTGGTTAGACACAGCTGTAAAACTTGGTTAGGCATTGGTTAGACATGTACCTTGGTTTTGAAATGTCATCCCTAAATTTCATACTTGGTGTTGGGAGTGGATATATGGAAAAATCAGGGAATGTTCAAATATTTCATACTTAGTTGGTGTTGTGAGTGGAAACCAGGGAAAGAGCATGGAAATTGATGCTTCGATATCTAAGAAGCATGAGTATCACCTACATTGGTTACATCGATTTAGCTTTTGGTTATGTTGATTCAATGGAGGTGGAGTTGTTCATACTGGAGAAAACTGACATGTTCACACAAGCATTATTGCTAAAGGATGGTTTTTGGCTTCTCTTGACTTGCAAAAGGGTGGTGTTTCATTTGTTGGACAAAATATCACAAAATTATTATCAAAGTAGAGATTGTTGAAAGTAACAACAATTAGTCAAAAATTACAACTAGCAATTGACCCTTCATATCCCTATAAAAACTTGTGAAATGTTTCTTTAAATGTTGAAGTCCTTCGATGAGATTTGTAAACCCATTTCTCCTTTTGGATGAAAAAATAGAGAAATGCCATTTCCCATCGATGAGATTTGTAAACCCGTTTCTCTTTTTTGTTGATAAATAGAAGAATACCATTTTTCCATCTCTCTATTGTTGCCCCGTCTCTCTATTGTTGCATGTGCGAGATGTGATTATTACTCTCTGATTGACTAACTTCTTTAGAAATAGAGGAATACCATTTTCCCCATCTCTCTATTATGCCATGTGTGTGATGTTTAGAAATAAAATTTAAATAATATAATATATAAGTGATGGTTATTTTTATATAATTTAATATAAATATATGTTTTAATTATGTTTTTCAAATAAAACTTAATATGTTTAAATATTTTTTTTAAAATAAAATTTAAATGATTTGTTAAATATTTTTTTAAAATAAAATTTAAATGATTTGTAAGTAATTAAGTAGTTTTTATTTATAAATACCTTATTTACTATTTATTTTACTTTAAACTATATTCAATATTAAATATTAAACAATGAAAGAAAAAGAAAAGTATAAGTGTTCAAGTCTTTTAAAAAAATTATATATATATATATGTTTTTTTTTAGTTTTTTAATATATAATGATATATTTTATATATTTCATTTCTATTAAATTATATAAATGTTTAGCATATATATATAATTAATATCTAAGTAAAACTTCACATGTATATTAATGTGATATAATTCCACTTTATTATATTGTGTTATAAGTCCACTTTATTATATTGGAGAAAGAGATTTGAACTTTGCATAGGTTAGTAATTTATTTTTAGTAAATTTTAATATACAAAATATAATAAAATAGTACATTATTTATATTTATTATGTATATTAATGTGATATAATTTCACTTTATTATATTGTGTTATAAGTCCACTTTATTATATTGGAGAAGAGATTTAAACTTTGCATAGGTTAGTAATTTATTTTTAGTAAATTTTAATATACAAAATATAATAAAATAGTACATTACTTATATTTATTATCTTTATTCTAGATAGGATATATAGAATTTGCAAATATATTGGATTGTGTATTAGTTGCATATTTTGATAATTTATTTTTATAAAATTTTATAAAAAATTTCAATATGTTAGCAATTCATTGAAAAATAATTTTCAATATATGAAATAAAATAGTAAATTATATAATTTTATTATATTTATTGTTTATAAAATATATAGATATATTTTTATCTCATTCAAGACCAGGTACAAAAAGAAGGCAATACTAAGCCTTGTAGTTCAATTTCTTTGAGATTTGGTCTTGTTTTTACAAAAATTATGTCTACATACTTTTCATCTATCTTATTTTTTACATTATTGTTGTATTTTGAAGTATACAACATGTATTAAATACCATTTATACATATAGTAAGAGAAAAAATTTATTCTAAAGTGTAAGAACAACAACTACTTGGTTCCTTCTTGACATCTATAGGATCATGTTACTCCCAGTTTGTACCCATTGGCTCATTGAGGTATGGTACATGGTTCACTATGGTTATTGAAATGTTTCTTGAAGCTTTCTAGTTGCTAACATGGATAGTAGACTTACCATTGTTGTTCTCCCACTCTTCGAGACGTCCTTGCATGTCCTCAATTTGGATTTGTTGAGCAAAAACTTCATCCTGTAGTCTTTCTATAAGACAACGATGTTGAGAAAGATTTTCCAACCCAAAGTTCATCGTGGAGATCATCGCTCCCAATTGGATTTTCATTCATTGACACCATGTGCATTCCCTATCCAATTCAGGTTGTCCTTTCCATGCATCAGAATCCAAAGAGTATGTGTTCCTAGAAGCCATGAGAATATTATTCTTCATATTCTCCATGTTACCAATAGGGAAAAACAAGTGACAGGATGAGGTGTGAAAGGGGAGAGTGCACCAGATCCGAGGAGGGTTTGGGGAATCAAACAACCCTGCTAGACTGAGGGACAAAGTTTCTCCGCCATGGAAAAGGAGAACCATACAGGGAAACAAGAAGAACTGAAGAGGCTTAGGAAAAGAGGGAACCAAGAAGAGAAAGGGAAAACCAGTGAAGGACAAGAGCAAAATCTTAGAGAGGACCCAAGAGAATGTACTGGAAAAAGACCATAGAGGGCCCATGAGAATCCCAAACTAAAATTAAGATTTCAGAGGCAAATAAAGATAATATTTCATGATTTATAACTCCTTGTTGCCTTTCGTGCACAAGCATTTGGTTTAATTTTTAGAATTAATAAATGTTGATTTTTTTAAATGGAGGATTTGATTTGATAAAATAATAATAGTTGAGGTAAAATTTATTTAAATAATAATAGAACTAAATTTAAAAAAATAATATTACTACATACTCTTTATCTTATGACATTTCTTTACAAATTAATAAAAACAACATCAAATAAAAATAAAAATAAACTTAAAATTTAATATTGTCACTTACTCTCTTCTTACCTATTTGTATTAAAAACGAGTTTACACTTTATCCTATTTCTGTCCTATGAAATTTGTTTACAAAATAATAAAAATCAAATCAAATCAAAATATTGTCATGTACACATGTTTATAGCTAGGCCATTAAAATAAATTATGGCTTACAAGGTAATTGAAGACACTAAAATATATTTATACAATATTAATATTAAAACTTAAAAGCCTTAACCTTATCATCTCAATTGGGATTTTGTGGAGACAGAAGGCATGTGCTATTCCCCATATCTGCCTACTCTTTACCCTCTCTCTCTCTCTCTCTCTCTCTCTCTCTCTCTCTCTCTCTCTCTCTCTCTCATTAGGTGAGGCTTATAGATATGTTGTCAAGATCGAGCATAAATTTATGCATAAGAGATGAGAGTTTGGATCTGCAAACTCCTCCTAGCAGAAGCAGGGCAAAGGTGGCCCTAACCCACAAAATAAGGGATAGATCAAAGATGGCCACTCTCAGGAAAACCAGGCCAAAACACAACACAAGAAGGACTGTAATGAGAAGTCGAAGAAGGACACGGGAAAGTAGTGTGAATACCATAAAATCCCTTTGAACAACATAGAACAATGTCACTCCAAGCAGTCACTTCTAACCGAGCTGAAAGCTTCTGAGTCAGAGGCATATTCTGAATTTGAATCAAATCTAAAAAGAGGGAAGTGGATTATCGATGTTGAACCCAATGCCACTATTGCTACCACCAAAGTCCAGCCAAGCGAACCAGAAGAACTAGAGGAAGGGGAATGCCTCTTTCACTCACATATGTGAGTAAAGGGGGATTCGCTTCACTTCATTGTCGATAGCGATAGTAAGAAGAACCTGATCTCAGTAGAGGTCGTCAAGTGGTTGGACCTGCTGATGACACCGCACTCACACCCCTACACCATCGGCTGGCT
Organism: Picea engelmannii; assembly: GCA_009831015.1. Classification (NCBI taxonomy): domain Eukaryota; kingdom Viridiplantae; phylum Streptophyta; class Pinopsida; order Pinales; family Pinaceae; genus Picea; species Picea engelmannii. The sequence goes on along the minus strand of ML803203.1, from coordinate 53,973 downwards.
TCTCCCTTCAAACCCTTCAAGCCCTTCAAAGACAAGGTATCGTGTGATATTTCTCCCCTTGAAGTTTGTAATGTTATTTTAGGAAAACCATATTTGTGGAAGTGACATGTTGTGTATGAATCTAGACCTTGCAGTGTTATTATTACTTTGGGTAGACAATTGTACAGGATACCATAGGTATCGCTACTACCACTATTTCTTTAATATCTACTAAGCAATGCAGTAAGGTCATTTCACAGACCAGGAAGTTTGTTTTCTTTGTGATCTGTGCTCACAGTAAGAAGAAGGTCATTGCCACATTCGTGGCCTCTACACTGAGCCTCTCTTTGCAGCAGAAGCAAGTGGATGGGATCATGGAAGAGTACAGAGACATCTTCTCCTAACCCACCAGGGTACCGACGCACTACCAAGTCAAGCATCCAATTGATCTAACCCACGGTGCACCTCTACCTAATGGACCAGTCTATCGTCCCTCGTTGATGGAAAATGAAGAAATCAAGCGTGATATGATTTCTCCCAATTGTATTTTCATTCATTCACACCCTGTGCATTCCCTATCTAATTCAGGTTGTCCTCACCATGCATCAGAATCCAAAGAGTATGTGTTCCTAGAAGCCATGAGAATAGTATTCTTCATATTCTCCATGTTACCAATAGGGAAAAACAAGTGAGAGGATGAGGTGTGAAAGGGGAGAGTGCACCAAATCCCAGGAGGTTCTAGGGAATCAAACAACCCTGCTAATTTAAGGGACAAAGTTTCTCCTCCATGGAAAAGGAGAACCATATAGGGAAACAAGAAGAACTGAAGAGGCTTAGGAAAAGAGGGAACCAAGAAGAGAAAGGGAAAACCACTGAAGGACAAGAGAAAAATATCAGAGAGGAACCATGAGAATGTACTGGAAAAAGACCATAGAGGGCCCATGAGAATACTGAAATAAAATTAAGACTTCAGAGGCAAACAAAGATAATATTCCATGATTTATAACTCCTTGTTGCCTTTCATGCACAAACATTTGGTTTATTTTTTAGAATTAATAAATCTTATTTTTTTTCAATAGAATATTTGATTTGATAAAATAATCATAGTTGAGATAACATTTATTTAAATAATAATAGAACTAAATTAAAAAAAAAAATATTACTATATACTTGAGATAACATTTATTTAAATAATAATAGAACTAAATTAAAAAAAATAATATTACTATGTACTCTTTATCCTATGACATTTGTTTACAAAATAATAAAAACAACATCAAATAATAAAAAAAAAAATAAATCAAATTAAAAAAAAAAAAAAACCTAAAATTTAATATTGTCACTTACTCCCTTCTTACCTATTTGTGTTAAAAACGAGTTAACAGTGTAAAGTGTAAACTCGTTTTTAACACAAATAGGTAAGAAGAGAGTAAGTGACCACCGAGGTCCCATAGGCTCGCCAATGCAGGCCCATACGGTGATGGCCTGGTTCCTATACAACTTTATCTTATCTTTAAATATTCTTTCATATTAATTAAGATCGATCAAAATTATTATTACAATGCACCTTACGTTGAATGTACCTAGCTTTTTCAATGCAACAATATAATAAATGCCTCAATATTACTCTTACATTATGTTATGCATATTTCTACCGATCTGTCAGGATTGCAATCTCTTACCTAAAACCGTGGATCTTTGATACAGGAGGTCGTAACAAGTCAACCATTATAATAGGTAATTATGATTTCTTCCAATTCAGTAGCTATGCATTTGCATTTTGTTTTCATTAATATTCTCTTCAATCGACCACAGGTTGCTCCATTGGAAGGTCTGTGCTGACAACATTAGCAGTAGTATTGTTCTTAAAGTTTTATGTGAAGAAGAGAAAAACTCTTAGTAGGGGTTTTGCAAGTGGTTTCAACCAGCATAAGAGAAAGGGAAAGGAAACAACTGGACTCAGTGGGCTTAAGATAGGCAATTTCCAATATTCTCTTATGAAGAATTTCGTCAGGTTACAAATTGCTTCCATGAGGAGAACGAAGTTGGGGGTGGAGGGTTTGGGTCGGTCTTTATGGGAAAACTTGGGGACGGACGAATTGTAGCCGTAAAGAGACTTTATCAAGATAATGCAAAGAGAGTCGAACAATTAATCAACGAGGTGATGATATATTCGATCTTGAATCATCCATGTGTGGTTCGTCTTTATGGTTGTGCCTATGAAGACAATCTATACCTTCAAAATCAAATGCTTGGAATAACAACAATAATCTACATATTCTTCCCCCCAACACTCACTTGTTGACTAGGTATTTGAGAGCAGTTTGATATGTGAACATCTTGAAATGTTGTCCTAACAAATAATGTCTCAACTTCTGCAATACATACACCGTATCCAAACCTTCTCTTTATGTTGTATTATAATTTTGTTCTGAATCTGAGAGCTTCTTTCTTGCAAATGTTATTGGGTGATCTATATCACCTTCTCCTAGTTGTGTTAACACTGCTCCAAGTGCTATTAAAGATGCATCCACATGAACATGGAACTCCTTTGACCAATCTGGAAACACCAAAATTGGCGTTGTCACCATTTTCCCCTTCAACATGTCCAAACTCTATTGGCACTCATCATTCCAGTGAAACTTGATATCCTTCTTTAACAACTTCTCCATGGGTGTGGTAATCTTTGCATAGCTCTTTATAAAATTCCTATAGTAGCATGTATGACCAAGAGTAGCTCTTAATTGGCGCACTGACTTAGATGGTGGTAAATTCACAATGACAACAATCTTCGCAGGATCAACCAGTAGATCATGTTTACACACCACAAGCCCTAGAAAAATTCAAAATGGTGCGCATAATATGTAATTTCAAAGATATTTGACATTGTCTACACCTGTCTAGCATTAGTCTCAAAACTTGAACATGATCTTTCAATAAGCTAAATATTGTCTAATCATCTAAGTAAACCTCCAAAAACTTATGTATGAAATCCTTAAATGCCTCTACCACTACCCTTGAAAAAATAGCAGGGGCATTCTTCAATCCAAATGGAATCATTGTGTATTGATAAGATCCCCATTCTATGGAAAATGTAATCTTATGATGATCCTCTGGTGCTATTCTGATATGGCGATACCCTAAAAATCCATTAGTAAATGAGTATGTTTATTGTCCTCCTACATTCTCCAAGAATTCATCTGTAAATGGAAGGGATCATGCATAAAGGCATCATTCAATTTCCTCAAGTCTACACAAATCTGTATTCCCCCTTGATTCTTCTCCTGAACCACCATAGGTCTAATCCACTCAGATTCTTCAACAGGTTCTATTATCCCAACCTCTAAAATTTTATCAATCTATTCCTTCACTTACTGTTTATATAATAAATTCAATCTATATGGTCATTGTCTTATTGGTATGGCTTATGGTCTCAAGGGGATATTCATCTCTCCAAGTTATCCTGCTACCCCTTTCATTTATGAAAACGTCGTTGGAATTAAGTCACTATATTATTCGCGCAGTAACTTTGTTATTCTTTCTACTGTCTGGTTATCCCAATAGTCACCAATACTTGCAATATTTGGATTCTCTCATCTTCAGTGATGCATCAAATTATTCCGACTCTAACTTTGGACCTTCTACTTCTCTTTCTCTTTCAACTTATGTAATCTAAATATCGCATGGGTTTTATTCTATTGGGTCATCTTCTGCGACATGGTAACAATGTAACAATTGTCTGATTGTCTATCTATTCTGATCGTAATAGGTTGTTACAATTTTAAATTCAGGTTCTTCAAATATCCTCTCTTTTATCAACTTCAATGTTGTATATATCTCTAGATTCTCATGTCCAAATGCAAAGTTGATTGAAAAATTTTGCTGCAAAACTTCCCAATTTACAGTTCATCTGCGCAGTTCCGGTTCTGTGTACCAATTCCTTGTAATTCCTTCCAATGTATGAATAAAGTGACGTGGCTACTCCTCTGGCGATACCAATATCCATTGGGTTATACATCTATCTATATGTTCTCTGGGCTATCCTAGTCCATCATATTTCTAGATATATTTCTTCTCATGTTCTGCGCCAAATATGATGCGTAGTAATCTTTTGCATTGATACCAATTCTGAATCTTCTCTTTATGAGTACCCCACCAATGTGCAGGTGTATCTTTCAAGGAAATGTATAAAACTATTAACCTCTGACTTTCCAAAACTTCTAACTCAAATTTTGTTAAAAATTCTTCTAAATCATTCTAACCATAAAAATTTGGAGGTTCTCTTACCTCTATGCTAACCCATCTTAGTGTGTGTATCATTCTTGCACATATTCTAGTAGATATATCATGCAATCGTTGTTGTCAATTCTCTAGTCCTGTGTCAAAATCTGAAGCACAAGAACTAATGCACAAAAAATTGGATTAGGAGCACCACATCAGATGGATGGGGATGATGATGAGCAAACAGAGTCAAATGAGCCTAGAGGACATGCCAAAGAAGCGTAAAACCCTATTGCAAATTTAGTGCAGCAGTCAGAGGAAGTACTGGTGGAATATGTCATAGGCCAACAAGATTCATACATAGAATATGAAGAAGATACACACCAAGAAGCAGGGACATCGACAACAACAACAAAGAAAAATAGAAAACATACATTACAAATATCATTGCGCAAACATAAAGAAGTAACATTGACACTATCGCACATACCCGAAGGAGTCAATATCCTTCTTGGAATGTTAGGATGCATGGATACACTGAAGTATGTGGACCGTGATATTGCAGACAGGGACAAGTTCCATGAGTTTGCGCCACAAGTATATATGGAGAGAAAAGGTATAGGTCCATCAAAAGTTCCAATTTTAGAGCCAAAACAGTGGATTGCAGGGTTTTATAACACAAGTATCATGAACCTGTTGGAAATTCCCCACTTTGGGAGGGGCAAAGATGTAAATTCCTGTGTGAAACAACTATTGGCCTTGTTGCATGGGGGATTTCTATGGATGGATAGACCAATATCAATAGATGTATATTTAATTGCATAGATTACAAGTTTTCCAAGAGATGGAGAAAATCAAGAACAATAATTAGATGATAAGGCAAAGGAGAAATCTCTGGCAGAGGAGATGAAGAATAAATACAACACTGACAGAGGATCCAGGGAGTTGATCATTAATAGAATCAGTGAACCAACAACCAGATTGGTGACCAATATGATGGCTTGTAAAATTCTAAGGAAATGTCGCAAGGAAGAAGCACCTACAGGAGTCATAGCAGCAGTCGCACAGTGCACGAAGGGAAGTCTACTCAGTTGGACCCCATATTTACTGAATTGTTTTTTGGATGATTTCAAGGATGCACGGGATCTTGGAACAGAGTTCCACTATGCATGGTTGATTATCTTGAGAGCTTTGGTGGGTTGGGGAGAACCCAAATATAGTGGATTTTACCCATGGCCATGAAAGTGTCACGCAACAAAGTATACACCGTTTTGGCACCCTTCAGATGCAAAATAAAGAAAGGAAAATTCCAACATATTTGCTATGTATTATGACGATATGAAAAAAAAAATGGTTGATACATGGAGGATACCACCAGAAGTGGTGGAACAACATCAAAGCATAGATAACTTTTAGTCTTCGAGACACAACATGTGGATTCAATAAGAAAGGGATCCCAAGAGAGTATGGCTACAAGTGAGGTACTTTGTGACAAGAGAGGAAGTCCAGTGGGCCATGAAACACTGGCCTAAAGAATGGAAGGTACTAGTATTTTCCAAGAAGGTATCAAAAGGTAAGTAGCAAGCAAAAGTTGGCATTTCACAAAAGTAAAATAGTCCAATAGAAAATACAAGAAATGAAACAAAACATGCGAAGGAAACAGGGGGAGCACAACAGTTAGAAATCCAAGGAAGAAGAACCCTATCCCCAAACCTTCAACACAGGATAAGGGTCGTGCAGAAGTAACAAATGGAGGAGTACATATGGATAATAATGTTCCTACGCATGAGGAACTAGGAGGAGGTCCGAGGATATCTACTAGACATGGAAATCCAAAGTACAAAGATGCACACAAAAACTCTACCCATGAAGAGGACAATATTTCTAGAAACAGGCTAGCGTAAGAAGATGAAGGCACATAAGGGAGTTCCTAAACTCACATTGACAGAGGATGATGCAGAGATGGTTGCAGAAAAAATAAAGGACCATGCAACAAAGGTGTGGTATGATGCAAAGAAGCAAAGGGAAGAAATAGTTAAGAAGTTGACAGAGGTTAAGGAGGCACTGGAACAAATTCAACTCACTACAGTGCAACAGAATGAACATGCGTAACAACACACTTCATAAGAAAGATTAGTTCCATCATAGGAGATAGTACAAATAATATCAATAGGGAGTGAAATTTTTTGCATAACTCAAGATATGTTGCAATTGGATGAGGAGACAATGCAAAAACCATTAAAGGACATAAACCATTTGGACTTGGCACTACCCAAGGTTCCAATGAAGGTGTGGTACAAACTGCAAATCAATGTCACGCGGGAGATACATTCGAGGGCACACGCAGATGCGACAAGTCTACAACTATCCAATGAAAAAAAGAGGACACTAGAGTTGAAAATCGATCAGGTGTAGTTCGAGAGAGATACAGTAAAGAAGAACATTGACAAAATGGAGCAGAAAGTGGACAAAGTGTTTAAAACAATTCTGGACAGCACGTAAGAAGGGGAGAGTTTACCTACAGAGGAGAAGATTAAGAAGATAGTGCGGGCTATGGATAACTATATAAGCCACATTACAGAGTTGATGGCACTCATAAGACCTATCACGCCACCAAAGGTAAGAACACAGAGGGAGAAAGAGGTTACAAGTCATAAGGAGAGTATTGCACAAAACATTAAGGAAATCATGGACTTGTACAAGAAAAGTGCACAGTTATGGATAGATCTACAGAAGGATGGCCAACTACAAGAGCTAGACAATAAAGAAGAAGTTGTAACACAATGCTACAAGACTAAAATCAGAAGAAGAAGACAATGAAAATCTCAGATATATTGAAGAGTGCGAAAGAATTGAAGAGCATAGAAGCAGATAAGAAGGCAAGGCAGGCATAGTTGGAGCCACAACAAGAAAGTGCAGAGAAAATGTTGACAGAGATTGATAAAGCTAAGGGGCACGTTGAAAAGGTTGGATTGGAGAACGAAGAATTATTGAAGGATCCTATCAATGCATATACTATGGAGACTTTTATAGAGAAGAGCGCACAGGTAAAGTCTAAAGTTGAAGACATTTCAGGAAGGTTCCAGGAATTGAAGAAGTCAGTGTAGGAGGCACACACTCCCTGAGTGGCTTAGGATGAGTCATAGGTGAGTGTTGGGGGCCTGTTGGAGCAGATCATTTTGGGGAACAAAGAAGCAATCAAGGAAGACAGTTAGAAAAGGGACTAGGAAAGGAGCGCATGCCGCGATATAAGGAAAAACAACGCGAGTAAGCAGGAAAGTCAAAGGAAGAAATAAGGACGTAGATCAACCACGCGCTAGAAGTTAGAAAGTGGAAAAACCTAATCCACTTAAGGTTAGGGTTTTGGTCATGATTGTAATGGGTTTTAACCCGTTTTTTTAGTATAAATATATATTGTAAGATATGAGAAGATTTAGTTGAGAGTTGCTAGCAAGAGTTTTGAGTAACTAGTTAGTTTTGGTATGATTTTTGTTGAGAGTTGTGGAGCTAATAGTGAGATTATTTATGAGTTTGTTTAGAGAGAAAGATATGAATTGTAACAGAGGGTAAGGTTGCAAGTTGTGGATCTTGGTGCAATTTTGTCATCCTCACCATTATCAATAGCTTCAATTATATGCAGATGTAATGCACACAACGCAATAACTTAATGAAGATGAATAAAAGAGAAATGAATTCCAGAACTTTGTGGATGTAGCCCAGGGAGGGGCAGGGGTGGGGGTGGGGGTGGGCGCGTGAAGCATGGAAAAAACTTGTGTCTTTGTGTGGAATGTTGTCTTAATTCTTGCGGTTATTTAGTTATGTTGAATGAATGAATTTGTTAGTAGTAGAATGCAATGCACAATAGATATTTACTGCAGATTGAACTGAAATGAATGTGAGTGGTTACATAATGGTAAATATGAATGTAATGATGTGTTAGAATAATATATCTAATGAATGTTGAAGTAAAAATCATGTCTAACTTCCCCATAGCAACATCCCTTTCAAGGTTGCAGACATATGGGTCCTGCAGTCACCCATAAAGCCATCTCGAGTGAGAGTTCATTGTGCACTTTGTGTGCAGTGTTGCCTTATGGTCTCCAGAAGGGTCGATGGTTTGCAGGGTTTTGTTGAAAACATAAAGTAAAACCTGGGTCGGCCCGAATAAATCCAACACGTGTCATTTCTAATGGGGAAGTCAAAATAGACTCATCAAGAGTTGAATCCATTCAACAGTTTCATCTACCCTCAACTAAGAGGGAAATGCAATATATCTTCGAGTATACAAAACTTTGTTGAAATCACCAATCCCATCTCTAACCTATTGAAAAAATATCATGAATGTAAGTGGGATGAAAATAGTAGATCCACCTTCAAGATAGAATTCTATATTCTTGGCATCATTCTTAGTGAGTATAGATCACTCAAGGGAATTCCAAGTCTTTTAATTTTTCTTCAGAATAAATGATATCCAATGTAATATTGTATAAGAATGACCAAAATATGGAACGCCATATAACATTTATGAGAAAATCACTTATGGATTTGGATTTAAAATACACCATAAGGGAAATTCAAGCTTATGCTCTTGTGCAATATTTAAAATATTTCAATCCTTATGTGGACTCAGCGTGATCCAAATATCGACCAGGTGGTTGTTCCTTTAAATTAGGGCTTAAAAAACTGAAGTCTTGCTTTTATGTCACTGCAGTTAGTTTTCACTGTTTCAACACAGTATTTGTTTGCTTTCCCCTCTGTCAATGCCGCATTCTGATGAGCATAACTTGATTTCATGTATTGTGCTCCCCTGGTTTAACCTTTTAATCTGTTATATCTGTTCTGTTAATTTGATACCTATGTATTGCTGAAGAGGGGAAGAGGTGTGAGTGAATTTAAAATTTTAAGTTCTATAGGGTGCTTTTCCTTTCTTTTTTCATCATGGTATCAGAGCGTTGAAATAATCCACTCGAGTCTCTGCCTTAGACTTGTAATGCAGCGATTCCTGAGAAATTGAAAATAACTTGAGACTCAAGAGAGTTTTCTCCGTTAACTTTTGAGTGAGCAGCTTTAAGTATTATTTTGGGCTATTTCATGTCAAGAATGCTATAACAGCGGGTACAAAACTACCTGGTAGCTTTCTTTCTTTTCTTCCTTCACATTGTTTGCATTTTATTCAAAAATTCTGTAACTGTGAAATGTTCTCTGCACTTTGAAACCAAACGGTGGAAGAGCTATTGCGTAACAGGGGTGTGTGCTAAAGTATCCAAGGTGAACCACCATAGTCGAGAAAAGAAAAATAAGTAGGAGGGTTAGTTGGCATGGTTATTTATGATGAATTATAAAGTTATAGAGTGGTGGTTTCAGATTTCATATCACTTTATAATGAACAAAGCAAAGCATGGAAAAAATTTAAAAGTTATAAAGAGGTATCTGAAATTTCATATGAGTTTATAATGAATGAAGCCAGGGATCAAAGTTAAAGTTGTCACTGTTGTAAGGCGTTCTCTACCCTGTTATAGAACGGCATAAAATTATTTCACAAGGCAAATGAAAGTTTAAATAAAAATTTATTTGTTAAATTTGAAATGAAAATTATTTCAGATCTTTTTAATTGAAGTGTAAAGAATTTTTTCATAATATATTCTACTTAGTTATTGTTTTTATGGTTTTTTATTTTATTTATCAATCATTGTTTTTATGCATTTTTTCCCCTTTATCTTGATAATCAAAAGAATATTAGCGTTTCTTCCTTGTGCAATGTAAGTTCAAAAAAAATTGTTGTCATTTTTGTTCAGAGTATAGGCAAGAAAGTAAATAACTAACAACAAGATCAAGAAAGCAAAGAAGACGGGCTGAAAAGGCACAAAGCCAATTCAATTAATGTGTACATCAATAATGTATATATAGTACAAATATTCAGAGGGCTTAAGATCCTCTTTGAACTCTAAAGAAAATAGCATAGGATGAAGGCTTTCACTAAATTGGTGGTTTAAAGATGACCACAAACTCAATTTGGTGGTTTCGGGATGACCACAAACCAATCTGGTGGTTTCGGGATGACCACAAACCAAATGTCTAACAAAAGCTGATGTCTTCTACTAAATGGCATGGTTTTAAGTTGACCATGAACTAACCAAGAAAAGGGATGAAATATCAAAAAGAATAGCCTCAAAAATATCAAACTTCATGTCACTTTTGTCGCTTTCACAATGCATACACGGATGAAGATCAAAACACTACACTGATCTATTATCTTATCATTATCAACTTCATTGACTTCACTAATTTTGTTTTGAGCAGACTGCGGAAATTTCTGAACAGAAACAAGTTCAGAATGGGTTTTCTTTTGTTGCAGATCTTCTTGTTGGAGTAAGGGTTTCTTGCAATTCCACCCTTTTACAATAATCCAACTCGACAATAGAAATTTTTCATCTCAACAGAAGGGTGTTGGTTTCAACAAAAAATTCACCCACTTACAATCATAATTCAATTTCAACAGTATTTGATACTTACAAAAGGAGAAACAATAAGTATCACAAATTGCAACTCATAAAATTTTGAATAGACAGAAGTCCAGAATGGAGGAGTTGAATTATTCTTTAAAATTGTCGATAATGTGTATGTAAATCTATGAAATTTGTATACACTGGCTTGCGGCTTTCCTCGCTTTCATTAATTAATTTGAAATTTATTGAATGAAATCACTTTACTTCTGAGTGTGTTAATACAGAAGCAACCAACTCATTATTTTCCTTATTACAATGGAAATCCCTCAAGATTAAAGCGCACACAAATAAGGTGCAACACAAAGATCCTAAGACCATATACTCTTATAACTCCTTCGCAGAAAACCTTATAACTCCTTGAGTAGGGATCAAATCCTTATCACTTCGATTAACATACAAATAATGGTACTCTCAATTCATGATATAATAAATTAAATAATTTGCGGTCGTATCTTTGAGAGAAAATGCCATAACCCATCAAAAATGGACTATCATTATTGGAGATATTGACAAGCCAACATTACAACTCTCCTGTAATAAACTCTCAATGCAATTTTTTACAACTTTAGTATTTCACCTATTTTCTTAGTGTTTCATTTATCATGCATACATGGTGAGTCAAATCTTTACCATGCGTTCACGAGTCGAGTTCCTTCGATATGTCCTTTCTCGTTGAGTTCTACAGAGTTAAACCATATTAGGGTTGTTGCAATCAAATGGAGGCCGTAGTCGATGGTTGTTCGATGTTGCAAGTCAATCCTTTTTCTTGTAGATCCAAAAGACACATTTTCGCCAAACACGTATGGATTATTAGCACGCCTAGGCCATAGAGGAATGATCGCTTCTTTCAAACTGTTGGTCATTAGGTCACGGGTCTAATGTATATTCTGGCAAACCCTTTTCTTTAAAAAAGAAATCTAAATTGTCATATCTATTCTTTTTCAAGATGATTAAATGATGAGAATATCTTGGCCTATGAATATTTAGCAAAGCAATAGGCTAAAGATTCTATGAAATGAATATTTTTTCCGGGGACATTTGCCTGAAATCTGGTGAGAAATTGTTGGATTCGGATATTTAAGTGATTATTTCTGTAAAATCCAAGTGCCCTGGAAGTTTTTCAGCAAACTGAATCCATTTTCGCATTCAAAAATGGATTCTGAACAACAAAATACAGTGATTCGTGTAAATTTATATCGTCAGATTCTGACGAAAAAAGACATTTTGTAGAACAACTAGCCAACGCCTTTAGCAAATCTTTTGCTTATGCATTTAAGTAGAATGTACGATGACGCTTTCTTTTATTGACAAATGGGAAATATTTGTTGTTGATTGACTTTTTAAACAACAATAAGCTTCATCAAACAACAATTACCCATTACCTAGTTGTGGATTCCCCTTCATAGGCTCGCGCGATCCTTTTACTGCCTTGTTCACCTTAACAATGGCTAGGGTTTGAGGCAACTCTCACTTGCAGACAACAAAACCCCCTCCTTGGATTTCCTTTCCTTCATATACCATGGAAAGATACCATGGTACTACCAGGAACTAAGAACTATAGGGCTCTGATAAACTACCAGGCTTATAAGATCAATATCATGCTCTGATACCATTATTAAGAATATAGGCAAGAAAGTAAATAACTAACAACAAGACCAAGAAGGCAAAGAAGATGAGTGGAAAAGGCACGAAGCCAATTCAATTAATGTGTACATCAATAATGTGTATATAGTACATATTGCACAACTGTCCTCTAATGGTAAGATAACAAACTAAGATTAGAGAGTTTTCAACAATTTTTATACAATACAATCCCATTCTCATTTTCAAGGGGCTCATGCCCCTATTACTATTAAGACATACATGTATCACCTATTTATTGTCATTCTAAACTGAGATATTTATATTGTTTTTCTTATAAGCTACAACCTACAATTGATCCCCCTATTTTAATCCAACCATACCGTAGTAGTGGAGATCAAATGCTTTGGTCGTCAATGGTGGTGTATACTCTTGAGAATATCTTTTGTTTATATTCTCATTGCTATGTAGTTCCTTGGTTTGTATAATTATTTACATTACTTTTGTGTTATGAAGAAAGATTAGTACTGCAAAAAATAAATCCCCGTTAGTAATTTCCACTTAGTTTATTTAGCATTTTTTCTTTTTCATATGAAAAGACTAATTGCTTTTAGTCTTTCAATATAGAAGGGTTGAAATGAATTTAACACTTCAAATTGAAATATAACTATTCCCTTAAAATTTAATCCTCGAATAAAGAAAAGCATGGAAAAAATTGGAAAGTTATATGTCTTTGAGATTTCATATCAATTCATCCTTGAATGAAGCAAAGCATGGAAAAAATTGGAAAGTTATATGTCTTTGAGATTTCATATCAGTTCATTAATGAACAAATCAAAGCAAAGGAAAAATTGGTGTAGTTCTTTGGTAAAGTAAAAAAAAGACAAAGCACTTAAATTGGAGAGACACGTTATTAAGCTTTCAGCGAACAAGTAGAGTGTTGATAGACAAATGAAGACAAGCAAAGGGTGTTTATACTTTTACAAAACCATCTTGAAGCTTATGACGTATTCATCTCCACCTTTACTAAACCATGCTTGGTACAAGGTAAGTATATCCTTCTTTAAATGGATTCAACACTCTCTTGATTTGGGAACAAGAGAAAATATTGCTTATGAGAAAATTAGGATTAAAAAAAATGTGCATAAGCTAGCCAAAGAAGCAAAAAGATTCCAAGTTTCAAAGATTTATAGATGAACTTTTTCTAGGAGAGGTATCAGGTTCAGTGCTATCCTTATCAAGGTTCCATATGCATATGATTGTCATGCAACATATCAGGAGCATGCATGAGAGGGTGAGGATGGTTATAAGTGTAATCATGGTGTCTTTAGTTGTTATTTTTACTAGGTTTTTATTTATAGAAACTTGCTCGATTACGGTTTTAAGAACTTAGTTGAGAGTGCTTCAAATAGGCACTTATAGGTTTTTGGCATTCTAGAAAAAAATTTAAGGATTTGTGGCATATTCAGATATGCATTGGAGAGATATGCACAAGGTTCAGTGATAGTGATGCATGGAAGTTATGCACCGAACAATGATTTGCAGAAGTAGCTCCATGCTTTAGTTATAGCTACAACCACAATGTGGATCAACAATTTATTCCAACCTATTTTCCCTCAATAATGCGTTCACCTGCATTTGGACTACATTCATTTGTATTTTGAGTGGGGATTGAGAAATCCATTTGAATTAAATAGAATAATAAATAATTATTTTAGAGATCCATATCATGGAAAGCATGAAACTCAACTAATTTTAATTATCAAATTATTGAATGGAAAAGGAATTTTTATTATCTCGAAGTCAAAGAATTTGTCCACATCAAACCTCGTCATGGATTTGAGTTTAATTTTCATTTCATTTTAATGAGTAGACCTATCTTAAGAGGGGTATTGTAAGGCCTTGAGAGCTTAGCTATGGCACACACACTTCCACCACAATCTGAATCGGGCAGGCAGGACGCTTGGTGTGAATGAGGAGACAAAAGTCTTCATATAGGGGAAATTTGGGTTTCCTTGGGTGCGCAACATGCCAAGGGGTGACTCTATCAAGGATTCATTGTGACACAAGTCAAACAATGAATGGTTTGATGAAGGTTCGAGGGAAAGACTTGGGCGCTCCATCAATGAAGGAAAATCAACTAAGACATGGAAGGCACACTTAGGAGAGTCGACCTGACTCACCTAAGGGGCGTGTGCAGCCAAGAGGATGAGTCATTTAGATAGATGGGGCGCACTAGCATGAAGGGTGCACAAAGGTTGGGCGCCCCAGTCGCAAGAGGCAGAATGGTTGATGAGAACATGGGTTTGTTTGGGCAACTGGGTCTATGAAGGGGAACGCCAATTTGTTTGGACAACTTGTTCCACGAAATGGTGCGATGATATTTTTGGATGCATGGGTTCGCAGAGGGGCACAACACCCCCAAAGGACACGATGGTTTGCGATGATGGAATTTGGAGAGCCTATAAAAGGAAAAGGGTGCACAACCAAGGAAGGAAAGTTTTGGCAAGACAAGGAGAGAAAGAAAGTTATGTGATTCTAAGGCGGACAATGGGATGCAGCTTCCTCAAGGAGCCAAGTCGCTCCACTTGGGAGGACTTATGTTGCCTTGAGGTGGATTCGTTGGACAAATTTGGGTGAACTTATCTTGGGAAGATTTTGATTAAGTCTGGAAACACAGGTCTATTGGAGGAATGTGTAAGGAATAACCAAAATCTGTGAGGTCTACTAAAATGAAGAGACAGAGTATGCAGAAATGAAGAGACAACAATTTTATGGTTGGAGCAACCTCTAAGGTGCATCAAGAGTGGTTGTGCAGATAGTTGTGACAGAGAGTCTTGGTGATGATTTGTGAATGAGTATCTTGGTGAGGTGAGGTGAGTCATTTGAATCTATTGTGTTGTAAACCAAGCCAATAGAGCTCATGTTGTAATTGTTTCGCAATAACAAAGACTTAGCCAGGTGTTATGCAGGGCTTATGCCACATGTAATATATATCTGTTTGTATTTCATTTTTTCCACAGGTCTCTTGTTTCCTCATGGATGTATGATTAAATATGACTAACTGTTAAATTAGTTAACGAAATTCTAAGTATATAAGAGTGGCACTAGAATAGGAGTGTAACTCATTGGTAGCCTAGAATGGAGTATGGATATGATCTAGGTGAAGAGGAGTAGTCCAGATGAAGTAACCTTGGTGTTGCCAAGTATCCAAGTGAGAAATGTCGTGGTGCATGCCATCAAGAGGTGCACGATCCTAAGATTCGGCTAGGCACACTGTGAAGATATGATAGATGGTATCGTAGCAGATTCGTTGTATATTTTGGAGAGGGGTTGGTGAGATCTTAACCACTATCTTGATGATAAATGATATCAAAGAAAACTTTGAAGACACTTTTTTGCAAAGGAAGTTGAGTGGGAACATGCACAAACTTGGTGAATGACTCAGTGCAGGGAACTTGTTCACCACAGAATTTTCATCAGACTTACGACATAGGTTTGGTTGATGGTTCAATGGGAAGGTTGAGTTGGGAGCACACCTTGTGCAGACAGAGAGTAGAGTTTGTGGTAAGAGGAAGAACTTGGATAGGATGGGTGATCACAAAACTCATCGCAGAACTTGTTGCAAACTTGATCATAGAGGCAGACTTGGTTGGTTTGATTCAAGAGGGAAGTCAATATCGGACTTGGTGTGCACACCTTGGAGAGACCAAGCATAGAGTTCGTTGAGATAATTGAGCACTTGGGTAAGGCAGTTGAACACATGATCGGTTGCATGACTTGTTGTAGAGATAATTGCATAAGTGATCGCATAAGCGAAAGACAGAGGGTGATCATAGAAGTGATTACGAAGAGGAGCAGTTATGGGTTGCAGTAGCGTGAAGCACCTAGGTGCGTCGGATGACCTGGGGAGACCTAGAGCAACTTTGTAGTAGGTAGTTGGTTGAGCACGTTTCCATCATGATGTCTTCGTTTCATGCATTGTTGAGAACAACAGTTGAGTTGATTTGGGTTGTTGGGATCACAACCTTCGGATGAGGTATCTCTTCGTATAGTTACGACATTCAATTAGCAGTAGTATGACATGATAGTTGGGCGGTGGGTGCATGGCTCCTTGAAGCGAAAGCACTCAAGGTACAAAGATGGCAAGACATTGGAGATGATTTCGACTGGTTGCATGCAAAGTTTGGGACTTATATGGATTTCCAAAGTGAATGGAAGGACTCGACCTTGTATCGCAATGAAGGTCTTGCAGATTTGTAGAATTGTGGATAGTGATGGAGGAGATTTCATGTACAGAGTTGGTTGCTTGGGCAAGGAGAGGTGCAAGAAAAAAGGCTTAGAACATGGTTGCAACGAATGATCTCGTTGGAAAGGTATGGTTGGCTTGAGTTATTGTGTTTCCTAAGTGTTGTAGTGATTTCTTTGAAGGGAAGTCAAATGACTTGGTGGTTCAAGTGCATTTTGTTTCTGTGGTTAAAACCGACAGACTTGAGGGTGACTCAAGTGGTGCAGATTGAAATAAGTCTCGTAGCAGTTTGGGATGCCTTGGTAGGGTGAATGTGTAGAGATCTTGGGCGATCTACTTGGATGAGTCATGTGGTGGACTTAGGAAGATTTGGATGCATCCATGGAGGTGTCTTGGGGAAGCCTCCTAACTCTTCGATGAGGTATGTTGGACAGGTTATTGTGGTAGTGGGAATTGAAGTCTTTTCATGCCAAGTTGAGAGGATGGATGAGGCATCTTGGTGTTTGGTGCCTTAGCCAAATTTTTTGGGTCATGCAATGACTTGACAGTCGTGATGACAGTGCCATAGTTTGGATGCTTGCGGTAGGTGCAAGGAAGTTTCATTTCAAGAGATGGATGGAGTCAGTAAGGAAGTCGACAAGGAATTGTTGGCAGTCAACCTAAATGGGAAGAACGTAGACCAAGTGACTTGGGTGGTGTTCTCTCACCTTTGGTATAGAACATTGGATGAGTAAAATCATGCCTTGGTGACTTGTGAATGATTGTGTGATGACTCAAAGATACAGAGGGGATCATTGGTTGAGGTTGGTAAAGTAGGGGTTCAGGAGTGCCTAAGGCATGGAAGTTATTTAAGGTGACTCATTCTACTTGGAGCACTTTGGACAGTTCGTTTGGGACGCTTGAGGATTTTAGGCATGTTGTCCACACTCATCTTAGATGTTGATTTGTGTTGAGGTCACTTGACGAAAGGAGGCGAGTTGAGGAATTTCCTTCATTTGGAGGATTTTGTGGGAAGGTAGATTGTAGAATGAAGATATTACTTGGTCATGGGCGTTTCTCTTTGCATTGGGAAGCATGGTTGAGGGTAGATACTAACCATTCCAAGGCATAGAGAAGTAAATGAAACAACATGACTGGGTGATGAAGTAGTGCCACAACGATAGTCTGGATGTGCAGTTCTTGGGGAAGATTGGCTAACTATGCCATGAGGTGGATAGTGGAGCCAAGTTGTCACAGATGAATTTTCTTTGGGATGACTTCATAGTGCAACAAGGTGAGGTGAAAACTTACCTTGGTATGATATCATTGTGTAGACAAACTGAATTGCAGAAGGAAGTTGAGTACAAATGCGCCAATAGTTTCATAGTGCAAAACTTAGACATTGTGCAAGATCTCCTTGATGAAGATCAGATGATGGAAGCAATGATTAGGAAAGGATGACCACTTTCCTAAGTCTTTGGAGTTGGAAACGGTGATGGAGATGTGACAGAAAAGACTAAGTTCGGGCATGAGGAATTTCTTTCACGTGACTTTGGCATGATGACTAGACTAGCTACCCAATCATTCCAAGGCATGGGGGATATCATTATGCAGAGACATGGAAGAGTTGGTTGAAGTATGGACTTAGAAAAAAGATCACAAAATTTTTACACTTAGGTGAAATTTTTAAGTGAGGTTGGCAGCAATCTATTGTAGCAATAAGTGACTGCAACAACAACAACAGAACCAAACAACAACAAGGTAGCAACATCGCAACAAGGTAGTGTAGTAGAGTTGGATGAATTTCATCCTTGGATTTGAGTGAAGAAACCATATTGACTCAGGCAGCAGATAGTGTGAATTTGGGTGTCAAACAGTTTGGTTTGTGGAAACTTGGGGTTTCCAATTCACAAGGAAACTTGGGTTTTCCACTGTGGCAGAATTTGAGGTTTCCAATGAGGAAAAACTTAGGGTTTCCAACATACTTAGTTTTGATGGGGGCTCAAGTTCGAGGAGAGAATTGGAGATCAATTTTGTGGATGTTTTCGAGGAAAATAATAAATTGAAGTGGGGGAGGATGTAAGGCCTCGGGAGCTTATCTCGGGTGCTCACACTTCCACCACATTCTGAATTCAACAAGCAGGATGCTCAGTGAAAATGAGGAGATAGAATTATTCATATAGGGGAGAGTTGGGGTTCCTTGGATGAACGACGTTCCAAGGGGAGAATCTACCCAAGATTCCTTGAGACACAAGTCAAATGATGGACGGTTTGATGAAGGGTTGAGGGAAAGGCTTGGGTGCTCCATCAACGAAGGAAAATCGACTAAGGCATGGGGGGTGAAATTAAGAGAGTCAACATGAATCACCTAAGTGGTGTGGGCACCCAAGAGAACAAGTCGGTTCGACAAATGGGCTGCACCAACCTGAGGGGCACACCAAGTTTGGGTGCGTCGATCCTAAGGGGCATGATGGTTAACGAGTGCATGGGTTCATTTGGGAGATTGGGTCCACAAAGGGGTGTGATCATTCATTTGGATCATGACCAGGTCTGTGAAGGGGCGTGATGATTCGTTTGGATGCATGGGTTCACGAAGGGGAATAACACCCCGAAATGATGCGATGGTTCATGATGGTGAACTTTGGAGGGGAAATAAGAGAACAAGGGCGCACAACCAAGGAGATAAAGAGATCTATGTGATTCTGCGATAGACAAAGGGAGGTAGCTCCCTCAAGGAGCCAAGTTTCTTCACTTTGGAGGAGTTGTGTTGCCTTGAGGTGGATTTGTTGGAAAACGTTGGTAGAAATTCTCTTGGGTAGATTTTGGATAAGTATGGAAACATAGGTATGTTGGAGGCATGTGTAAGGCAGGACCAAAATTTGTGAGGTTTGCAGAAACGAAGAGACAGAGTCTGTGAAAATGAAGAGACAACATGTTTGCAGTTGGAGGCATGTCTGAGGTGCATCGCGGGTGTCTGCAAAGATGGTTGCAACAAAGAGTCATGGTGACGATATGTGTATGAGTGTCTTGGTGATGTGACTGCAATGTATAGGACTCTCCACATGAGGAGTAATGTGCACTAGGTTGGGATTTCCATATGCGTGCTCAAGAATAAAAGTAACTTATCCCAATGGAAACAATTAACTAAAGTCAAAAGTTGTTAATAATAAGAAAAGTTCAAAATAATAGGTGTGAAATTAGTGAGAACTCTACATGAAGTCAACATGCATTCCATAATAGAAAAAATCTCCTAGAATAAGACTAGAGTCCAAGAATGGAACTAAAGTCCTAACTGAGTGAGAATTTGCTAATTATGGAAAGTCACTAAATAAGTGAAGTGATTTAACTCCAAATGGGTAATGCACACTTCCATAGGAGGATAATATTCTTACTAAAGTGTTCTCTATATCCATGAAATAAGAAATATCTCCTAAAATTAAGGAAATAGGAATTATCTCCTAAAAAATAGGAATTTGTCTAATGGTGGCTAAAAAATAGGAATTGGCCTAATGGTAGCTAAAAAACATGAATTTACCTAATGGTGGTTTTTGA
>ML803203.1:5106-19461 GCA_009831015.1 Picea engelmannii | reverse complement strand
TCTGAGGCATTCCGGGAGACAGATAAGGGGAAACAACTTCCCAAAAATGGGCTGGAAGTCTGACTTGGTTCGACTTAAGCATAATGAAATTCATCTATCAACATAAGCCATGCGTGGTTTTTCTATTATAAGCATATACAACTACTAGTATTGATTAAACACCAGACAATCATTCTTATAATGAAAACATTCATAGTTCCGCAGCTTATGAGCATAATTATTAAAAGACATATATCTCAAGGTGCCAGAGGCAAAACACTTATCAGAAATACCACCAGGGTTAAGTAACTGCTGAGAGGGGTGCTCGTTTCCACCCAACCGTAGGCGTAGCGACTCCTAGTGGATTTACCACTAGCCACCCTCGAGTTGAGACCACAATGATGTGAGATTGCGTCTCTCTGTCTTCCAGTGACCAGGAGTGAAGGTTTCAATCCTTCCTCTCTGCTATCACTCACTCTGCTTAATGCTAGAGTTCCCCTCACGTCTGCCCTCTTAATTGCTTATGCCATACACCTTATCCTCTCGCGAGGTTGCGTGTGGCACGATTACCCTCGCGTCGATCAGGCCTGACGGCTCTACGGATGGGCGATTCACCATCCCATCCCTCATCAAGCCATCCACCTACCAGCCTGTGAGGCATTAAATTTCAGGGCCAGCAAGCTGCTTTTGGTTCTCCGGGCCAGTGGAGTCCAAATACGGTATTTAATTCTCGGTGGAAGTTAATGCCCCCTTTCTAAGTGCCTTCCACCGCCATCGTAGTCTCTTTTCTGCACATCCCCTCTCAGCGGTCCTGCAATAGCTTCAAAATGTTATTCACATTCATGAGTTTGCCATAGTTCTTGGCCAGTCTAGTTATATTTACAATCTGGGGGAAACAGGGTGTTACAGATGGTGATTTTGGATGGTTATGTGAGTGAAAAAGCTGTGAATTTAGTGGGAAAATGCACTAAGAGAGAGAGTTTGTTTTTCCTTTTGGACTCATGGCCATAGGTCGAGGGTGGCATGTTGTAGAAAGATCTGGTGCAATAGCACCTATAGCTAGGAGGAACGTCCCACGTCTGTAACTGTTAAGTCTAATCTTTCATTAAAGTTAATTGTTCTAATATATGTGTTGATTGTGTTGCTTATAATTTGTATATATGTGCTTCATTGTTGTTGTGTTTTAAGAATAGTTGTGCATAGTTATACTTTTGTATGTTTATCATGAATTGCATAGGATTGCATGTTATTAGGTCTACATAATTGTATCATATGTGATGAAGCACAATATTGGTATCAAAGTTGGTTATTTTGGATAAATTCGGTGGGAAATTGAGAAAATTTCTAGTGCCTCACCATCCTAGCAAGAACAAGGGTGGTCGGGTACGCCACATAACCCCTGTAGAAAATCCCAGAGTAAATGGTTGCTTGAGAAAGAATTAGGAAGCAAGTTTTATATTTATTTTCATACATGACTTAGGAATACACACCCTCCAGTGGTGCAAGTTGCACATAAACTAGATAGTCCATGCACGAGCTAGACACATTTCTCTTCATGGGTTGGTCTTCCCATACATAGACTACACACAATTCCTTTTGGTGACTGTCTCATAATTTTTTGAAGGAAATATCAGTTTTGAATCAAAATGAGAAAGGGTTTTCTATGATTGTTCTTCTATAATAAGTTGTTTTCTTCAGACATTGACTATTTGAATGATATAATGAATTAAAAATTTCTTTGAAAGATTGATTTAAAAATAATTAAGTTTAGTTGTGTAAGATTAAAAGATTGTTTTCGAGTCCTTATATAGGAAGTGGATTGTTGGCATTAATAAATATTGAATTCTCTAATTTGTACACTTGTAATCTATGAATCTTGATTTGATTGTATTCCTCTTCCAATTGAGAAATGAAAGGCATAATTGTTATTATTGTATATATAGATAAAGAGCATTGAAAATGGGCTTTTGGTTAGATAAAAAACAATGATTGATTTATGTTCTTATTGAATGTTATTGGGGCTAATATGTACTTTTAAGATTGGGTATTTGTATTGGAAAAATTAGTGTGACAAATAGAGTCCTCGATCTAAAAAGGAGTTGTTTTTAGTTATCTTTATTGAAATTTGAGGAATTTTATATATGTTGAAAGAAAGTATTGTTTCTTATGAAAAAGGGATTGTTAGTATCCCATTGATAAAATTGTATTATCGTTGTAGACGACATTTGTGAACCATTGAATGACTAGTAGAGGTCTAATCATTGTGCTCTAAATATTTATCTTTATTAAATTGGTAATTGAGCTAACTTTGCTACTTACTACTTATTACTTAGTTGTGAGTGAAATGTTCAAGCGTAGCTAATTTATCCATAAGCATAATAGCTATTACCGTGGATTTGAGAATATATAATAATAAATAGCATTCTCTTAGAAAAAAAGTGATATTTGAAATCAATCTTGTACTTCAATTATTATTATTTTTAACCCTTGTAGAGTTTACAAGTGGATTATATGACCAAGGGGTCAAATTGATGAGTTATTATTGAAACAATATATATATGTTATTAAATATATCTACATATATGAAGAGTGAAGTTCAATTGTATATGTCATACTTTATGTTATCACTCTCATTATCATATTGAATTAAAAAAAAATCTTCTTTTGCAAGTTGTGTGTTTTGTTTTCTAAATCAACGTCTCAGATAGGCACTACACACCTTATTTCACACCCCTCAGTAAATCCTTGTAAGTGATTGAATCTACAACCTACCCTTAAGGAAATGTGTAACCTTGAGGGAAAAACATCAAAACATATTTTTTTCTACCTATTATATAGCAAGGAGGCTAGTAGGTAGGAATAAGAAACCTAGACCTCCTCTTCCTAATTGTACTCCTATCACATCTCACCATACAACCCTTTTCCTATCTGTAATCTTGTTTGGAAAAAATTTCTCTGTCTTTGCACACATCTAAGACAAAATATAAAATAACATTATCCAAATATCATGAATAAACAATAAACAATGTCATATACATGTCAAACATACATAACCCTACCCCATCCATGGTCCACATATCTTGAATTAATCTGAAATCCATATGCACATGTGGCTCTTCTTATCACACTTGAAAAACCATTAGTAGCATCATATCAATATTGAATAGCATCACAATAATGACAAAGCACAAACTATAATAGATATATTTCCACATCAAGAAATAATTATATCAAATTAGATCAAAGGTCTAGATCACAACATCCATAAATTTATTTGTCAATCGTCCGAGTCATTCTTATAACCAAAATGCCCTAAAATAATAACATCATATTAGTGAAATGAAATCAAACCAAAAGAAGGCACTACAACCCTACCCCTAGGGATACAACCTGTGTCTCAGAGCTCTTTACCAACCTCCTTTCTATGATCATTTTTTTTTATTGTTTCCAACCAAGACTTACTTTTAGGAGGGTTGCTTCAAACCATTTTCCAAGGCGAGGGGATGTGCATTAAGTCTCCCCTTATTGCTAGCCTCCTTGGATGTAGCTCCATAGGGCTTATGGCTTAATTTGTATCTAGGTAAACTAGATCTCATATTGAGGCCATCATTAGGTCTAGCATGGTCCATAACTTCGCTACTGTTACGGACCTAACCCCTCACGTAGGTAGACTACTATATTTCCATGTAATAAAGGTCAATATTAATAAGGCCTAGCAATAAGGAAGAATAAGTCAAATGTAAGAAGACCTAATATAAGTTCATGCTTCTAGAAGGATCTTCCTCTAGATTGTTCTTTTGATAGACATATTTAGTATAAATAGGAGTAGAGGGTATGAGAATTTTTTTCTTGGATATTATTGTAATAGAGCTCTGCTTTGCTGGAGGTTTTCCCCTCGAAGAGGAAAGTGAACATTGCTCTCAATAATCAAAGTGATCTTTCTGGTTTATTCTAGTATTATTGTGGTATTATTATGGTGTTGTTCTAGTTATATCGTTGTTTATCTTCCATTTCTAGCTAATTATTTATATTCTGCATACTATTTTATATCTGGAATATTACAAGTGGTATCAGAGCACCTTCCTCGATAGAAAATTGTGGGTTAATTTTTTTTTCCAAGGTAAAGACGTATTCCGATGTCTTTAAGCTACATAGATCTGTCGTTACGCGCATAAAACCACGGTCGTGGATTCTCACACATGGGAAATACAAGTGGTACTTAAGATCACATCTGTTGACCACCCTTGTAACCCATGTTGGTACCCCTTCGAGTGGTAGAACATTAGAAAACACCTATATACGAATCGGCCTAGATCTCCTGCAACCCTCCATAGATAAATCGATCGGTCTCTTGACTACTATAGTGTCACCAAGAACAACACTAGGGAAGATACTCTCTAGTACTTGGGTAGTCGGGTAGTACGGCTAAGGGAACAGTCTAGCCTCCTTAGTTGGAGCACTGAGATATTGGGCCGAGTACTACTGTTAGACCCCACACCTATATCAGAGATCTATAGCACAATGAAAACCCTTGTTTGTAGAACCCTTGAATACCCTAACCCTTGGGACGGAAACAAAAAACAAAACATACAAGATCTATTTCCATGCAACTGTGTCTCATGCATTCGAGTTGTGAAATTACTACACATTTCTTCCTGTTCAACATTTGGGCATTTCATCACTGCAGTATTCTTCAGATCAGAGTATAACTCCGTAGTAGTAAAAAAAAAAGTATGGATCCTGCTGACACCATTATTTGAGACCTATCCCGCTGGATTTCTCTCTTCGCCCTTATTGCAGTCATACCGATCATTTTTCCGCAATTTGTTTTTTCTAGTGGACTCGACCCCCTTCCAACACCCTTATTTGGGCTTTACCCCATTGGATTCAACTTGTCACCCTGATCATTGTGATACACTTCAACCATAAGCCATTTTCTGTGTGGTCCCACCCGCCCCTTTTCATGTTCCCTCTTCATCATGGCCCACACCCGTAGCCAAGACTTGGAAGATCGCTTCAATGCCTTGCACTCTAATTTCATAGAAACCCAACAAGAAGTGAGACAACTCAGTGCCAATATTTCCATCATCAATAAAAACATGCATTCCTCCATCAACACCAAAATAGAGGACCTCAAACAAGACCTTTCTACCCATATTGATTCCATCACTACGATGATCTGCGCCAAGATGCATATCCCTGTAGATCTTCCCTCATCTGACCCACCTTGGCAAACCGAAGGTGAAACTTCCTCTCATTCCCAGAATTTTCAGCCCCATCACTTTCAGCGTGACTTACGCCTTCCATGTATGGATGTGACCAAATTTGGTGGCTCATATCCCACTGGTTGGGTAACTCAAATGGAACATTATTTCTCTTTGTATGGCATTACAGATGCATTGGCCAAACTCTAGTATGGTGTTCTCCATCTAGATCAAGAACATTGGCAATGGTGGCAATGGAGAAAAAATGCCTGCCAAGGGTATGTGGCTTGGACAAACTTTGTGACAGAGCTTTATGAACACTTTTACACTGACACCAACCATTTAGGTCATTTGACAAAGTTGAAACAATCTGGCACAATGGAAGGCTTTATAACTGCTTTTGAGCGATTGGCTTTTCGTACAAAGGGCATGTCTGATGCTTTTTTCCGAGAATGTTTTATCAATGGCCTTAAGGATGAGATTTGTGCCCCTGTCCTCATGGCTCGACCCCAGAGTTGGTTGGACGCTACTAAAATATCTAAGGAAGAAAAACATGTTGTCTCTTCTCAAAACCGAAAACCCTCCTTTATTCCTCGCACTAAACTAGTCGCTCCCACTCCTCCTTCTACTCCACTAAAGATCCAGAAATTGACCAGAGTTGAAATGGCTAAATGCCAACTCAAAGGCCTTTGTTATGATTGTAATGAAAAATATTTTCCTGGGAACAAGTGTAAGGAACAAAATCTTTTTATGTCCATCTCAGAGGATGTTTCAGAAGATGATGTTGAGGCTCCCCTTATGCCCGTGTCACCTTAACCCACTGACTTGACTCCTCCCTCAGACCCTCCCGAAGTAGAACCGGTCATTTCCCTAAATGCTCTCACTAGCTTCTCTGCTCCCCAAACCCTCAAGCTAATTGGTTACATTAAGCATATGAAGGTCATCATTCTTATTGATAGTGGAAGAACCCATAATTTTATTCATCGCCGCATTTCCCAGGAAACTAATTTCTATATTCATGTCGTCAATAATTTTCAAATGATGATTTTCAATGGTGGGTACATGAAATGTGGAGGGTGTTGTGAAAGTGCGCATCTTCAAATTGGTGAGTACCACATGAAATCTCATATGTTTGCTATCAACATGGGCGGTTGTGATATTGTGTTGGGTGCATAATGGCTAAGGACTTTTGGTCCCATTCTTATGTATTTTAAGGAATTAACCATGTAATTCGACCAGGAGGGCCAACAATATAAGTTCCAAGGCATCATCGTTGGTTCCCCAGAGATCATCAGTTCCCATTGCATGGAAAAGCTGCTCAAAAAAGGTCATTCTGACATTATTTCCCAACTCCATGCCATACAAGCCACTGAGACACCTTCTATGTCGCATGACCTCTAATCTATCCTCTCTAAACATCAAGTGGTTTTTTCCACTCCCAGGGACTCCCTCCTTCTCATGGTGTTCATGATCATACCATTCCCCTTGTCCCAGGAAGCCTTCCTCCCAATATACGTCCCTATCGTCATCCCTTTTCCCCAAAAAATGAAATTGAGAAAATTGCTCAACGCAAGTGTTATCCACCCTAGTACGAGCCCCTACTCTTCTCCTATGGTCATGGTCGTTAAGAAAGAATGTTCTTGGCGCATGTGTCTTGACTTCCACGCCCTCAACAAACTCACCATTAAAGACAAATTTCCCATTCCTGTCATTGATGACCTCTTGGATGAATTGAGTGGCACCCATTTCTTTACTAAACTTGATCTTTGTTCTGGCTACCACTAGATCCGTATGAACAAGGAATACATTCCTAAGACTGAATTTAGAACTCATGAGGGCCACTATGAGTTTTTTTTCATGCCCTTTGGCTTGTGTAATTCTCCCTCCACTTTCTAAGGCCTCATGAATCATGTCTTCCATCCTTTTCTTTGTCATTTTGTCTTAGTTTTCTTTGATGACATCCTCATCTATAGTAAAACCTGGACAACCATCTTTCTCATGTGGATCGAGTTCTTCATCTACTCTCTTAGCACCAACTTTTCCTCAAACAATCTAAATGTTCTTTTGGCACCTCGGAAGTCGAGTACTTGGGTCATCTTGTTGGCAAGGCTGGTGTGAGGGTGGATCCTAAAAATATTGAAGCTATGTAAGATTGGCCTCACCCAAAGACTCTCAAAACCTTGCGTGGATTTCTAGGTTTAACAGGTTATTATCGCAAGTTTGTTAAGAATTATGGAAAGATTGTAGCACCTCTCACTTCTCTCCTTAAAAAGAATTATTTCACTTGGACTCCAACAACATCTCAGGATTTTCAAACATTGAAGATGGCCATGTGCACCACTCCAGTCCCGACCCTTCTTGATTTCACAAAGACCTGTGTCCTGGAATGTGATGCTTCTGGGAAAGGAATTGGCACAATCCTTATGCAAGAGGGTCGACCTTTGGCCTTTACCAACAAAAAACCATCAGAGCGACATTTGGGCAAATCAATCTATGAAAATGAAATGTTGGCTATTCTGCATGTCGTGGATCTTTGGTGCCTTTATCTATTGGGGCAACGCTTCCAAATTAAGACAGATCATCGAAGCCTCAAGTACTTTATGGAACAATGCCTTTCCTCCCACGAGAAAGAAAAATGGGTGACTAATCTCTTTGGATAAGATTATGATATCATTTACAAGAAAGGAAAAGACAATGTGGTTGTCGATGCACTTTCCAGAAAATATGAAGCTGAAGGGTCCCTTTTTTCTCTCTCCTTCATTGTACCAGATTGGCTCCAAGTTGTTCGCCAGAAATGGCTACACGATCCCAAAAGTTCACATCTGATACAACAATTGTAGGCCAATTCTCCAGTCTCCCTAGGGTACTCTTGGCTCAATGATGAGCTTCGATACAAAGTTCGTTTGTATTTAAGTAAATAGTCAAAAATTAAATCCATGGTACTTTCTGAGCATCATGCTACACCCACCGCTGGGCACTCAGGGTTTACCAAAACCTATGACCGAGTCAAACGTTCTTTTTTCTGGGATGGTATGAAACATGACATTTGCAATTTTGTGGCTGAATGTGATGTTTGTCAACGCAACAAGGGCAAAATAATCAAATCTCTTGGCACACTATAACTTCTTCCGATTCCACCTGCTATTTGGTGAGATATCTCTATGGATTTTATTGTAGGCTTACCTAAATCGGGCAATAAATTAGTCATCATGGTGGTAGTTGATCGTCTTTCCAAGTATGCTCATTTATATGCTCTTCAACACCCATTTATAGCCTCCACTATGGCTCAATTTTTCAAGGATCAAGTCTTCAAGCTTCATGGCATGCCTCATTCTATTGTTTCTGATCGCGACCCAACTTTCACCAGAATTTTTTGGCAAGAACTGTTCAAGCTACAAGGAACCCAATTGCATCTCAACACGACTTATCCTCCCCAGACTGATGGTCAAACTGAAGTGGTAACAAGTGTTTGGAAACATATTTGAGGTGTTTGCATTGAAAAGAAAAAATCAGTGGACTCAATGGTTACCACTAGTTGAATGGTGGTACAACACTTCTTACCATACAACTACCCGCATGACTCCTTTTGAAGTGGTATATGGACAAAATCCCCCTTCAATTCTCTCATACTTGTTAGGTGTCTCGAAGGTCCAGGCGGTTGAACAAACACTTACAGTTCGAGAGGATATTCTTTGTACCCTCAAAGAGAATTTGGTCATGGCCTAGAATTGCATGAAGCAACAAGCAGATCAAGGTCGCTCTGAACGTCAATTTGCAGAAGGAGATCAAGTGTTTCTTCGACTGCAACCTTACAAAAAAAAATCTTTCAAGGCTGACCATTGTCAGAAACTGGTGCCCAAATTTTATGGTCCTTATATCATTCTCAAGAATGTGGGACATGTGGAATATCATTTATCTTTGCCCAATCATTCTAAGCTCCATCATGTTTTTCATGTTTCCTGCTTAAAGAAGGTGATTGTAACTAAGTGCCAAACTCAAACCAACCTTCCTGAGTTGGACAAAGAAGGCTCCATCTACAGCCACAAGCAGTTTTGGATCAGCGTGAGCATCGTCTGCGTCACTGAACCATCAAGGAAGTGTTAGTCCATTGTAAATATACAACTCCAGTAGATGCCACTTGGGAACCAACTACCATTCTGCAACAATTTCCTCATCTCAAGCCTTGAGGACAAGGTTATTTTTAAGGGGGGGGACATGTTAGGGACCTAACCCCTCACGTAGGTAGAATAATATATTTCCATGTAATAAAGGTCAATATTAATAAGGCCTAGCAATAAGGAAGAATAAGTCAAATTTAAGAAGACCTAATAGAAGCTTATGCTTTTAGAAGGATCTTCCTATAGATTGATCTTTTGATATACGTATTTAGTATAAATAAAAGTAGAGGGTATGGGAAGTTTTTTCTTTGATATTATTGTAATAGAAATCTGCTCTGTTGGAGGTTGCCCCCTCGAAGAGGCAAGTGAACATTGCTCTCAGTAATCAAAGTACTCTTTCTGGTTTATTCTGGTATTATTTTAGTATTATTATGGTGTTGTTATGGTTATATCATTATTTATCTGTCATTTCTAACTAATTATTTATGTTCTGCATACTATTTTATATCTGGAATATTACAACTACCAAATAAAACTATATCCACTTTTTGGCTTATTTCTAAATCCTTCTTCTACACTTTTGGATCCATTCATTGTGGGACTAATTTATTTTGGATCTATGTTGTCTCCCATATAAGACAAAAACAAATTTTTCTTCATAAAAATTGCCACAGTAGTTCACCGATTAAACCTCCCCATATCCATTCTAAACCTTAGTCTTTAGTCCCATGTCTTCGAGAATATATATATATATATATATATATATATATATATATATAATCAAAATGCTCTTTCTGGTTTATTATGGTATTATTTTGGTATTATTATGGTTATATCATTATTTATCTGTCATTTCTAACTAATTATTTATGTTCTACATACTATTTTATATCTGGAATATTACAACTACCAATTAAAACTATATCCACTTTTTGGCTTATTTCTAAAGCCTTCTTCTACACTTTTAGATCCATTCATTGTGAGACTAATTTATTTTTTATTTATGTTGTCTCCCATATAAGACAAAAACAAAATTTTATTCATAAAAATTGCCATAGTAGTTCACCGATTAAACCTCCCATATCCATTCTAAACCTTAGTCTTTAGTCCCATGTCTTCGAGAATATATATATAAATTAATTTTAATTTTTTTAATAAAAAATATAAGTAAATATTAATTAATATTAATACTTAATATTTAATAATTAATTGGTCTTGATTTAAATTATTTATTATTTATCTTCCATCTAGATTGTCTCCCATACAACAAGACAAAAACAAAGTTTCCTCACAAAGGTTTGAGTAGTCCACTTATTGGACATCTCCCATATCCATTCTAAACCTTACCTTGCTCTTTAGTCCCATCTCTTGCATAATATATATATGGAAATTAGTTAATGTTCAGGTTTAGCTTTCCTTGATTTAAGTTATTTATTTTTATTATTTTTAAATTATAAAATTTGTTTTTGGTATTTTTCACATTTTATTTTTTATCTAATATATTTGTTAGTTTGGATTACAACCTTTCCATAAACAAGAGAGCAATCCCAAAACTCCTATATAGACTCAAAATATTTAATTACACCAAAATTTAATTATCTTAAAGAGATATTCAAAATGTACATCTTTAACAAAATATGTTAATCCAATTTCCGTGAATTTTTTGGTGTTGTTTGGTGGTGCATCATGATAATGTTTCGTTATTGATTTCACCACACTCACAAAATTTTGGCCGTCTCCGAAACATTAAAGCCACCTACTTCCGACGTAAGTTGCCAGAACAGGTGAGTTTTAAATATCGTTTATCAAACGCCGGCCGTTTTCGCGGGGAGTCCACACGGTTGTTATAATTAAGAAAATTATAACAATGGAGTTCGAGAACAGAAAAAGAGATTGCAATTAAGAGGAAAACACTAGAGTGGAAGATCCAAAGTTGAGATGGCCGAGTTGGTCTAAGGCGCCAGATTAAGGCTCTGGTCCGAAAGGGCGTGGGTTCAAATCCCACTCTCAACATATCTTTATTTTGACCGATTTGCCCTAGGCTGAAGTAAAATTTTAATACGAAATCCAGGTTCCTATATACAAACAGGATGGCCGACGGATCTGAATCCAAAGCTGAAATAATATTTTTAAAACGGAAGCCAGGTTGCTATATACAGTTAGTCATGATGGCCAACTAATATAAAACGCCAAACTGAAATAAGATTTTGGTTCTTAAAATTTTAAGGATTCATAACAGTTTGTCAGAATAGCCTAGTTTGTCAGAATAGCCTAGTGGGAGTTTGATTTTCGATTATACAAATTTAGGTTTTTTTGGTCAGGTAATGTAAATTTGAATAAAATCTTTATTTTAAGCTGTTTAAATTGCATTTTTTAATGTATAAATGGATTCAGCATGAAAACCAGTTACGCATTTAGATTATACATATTAAAGTTTTTTTGCCAGAATTTGGTGATGTAAATTTGGACAAAATCTCTATTTTTTTCTGTTTAAATTGCATTTCTGAATGTATAAATGATTCAGCATGCTGAAAAACCAGTTGGGCACTCCTATTATACAAATTTAGCCACTCAAATCTGCAAATCCAACCATTACTCACCCAATTTTAAACAAAAATCAAGAAGCCAAAAGGTAAACCATTTAAACTAGGATTAAAATCAATGCTTAAGATCTGAAATATGGTGTCGATATGTCCCAGTGGTTAAAGAGACAGATTTGAAATCTGTTGAGTTTCCCCGTGCAGATTCTGTCAAATATGTCAAAATTTGAGTTTTCCAAAATTCACAACTTATAACAACAAACTTTTCAGTAAATTTGGTAAGTATATATTTTTATATAGAAATTTCTGAAGTTAAACTGAGTATAAGTCTTTTTCCTTTAATAAACCTATACAATTCCCATCCCCTCATGAAATTACAAGAGTACTCAATGATGTTAAGTTGCACTCAAGGTTTGCAAGTATGCATTTCCACTCTTGAAATTGTGGAAGCACTCAATGATATCAAGTTGCATTCAAAGAAAGTAACAAACATCCAGAGGTTCCTACAGTTCCCTGGGATCTCTTCCTTGAGTATATTGCCAACTCTGGAAAACGTGATATATGCTGTGCTTCAGAGGGAAGCTGTACAAGATGTTTCTTGGGCCATTGAACGTGTTGTATGCTCTACCCTTGCCAAAGGAAGGGATACCATTCTGATTTTTTCGTCTACTGTTTCTGCAGGCCTCTTGCACAACCACTCTTTCATCTGGACAAAATTTGTTTTGAAAAGTTTCCAAGAGACAGATTTAACGAATACAAGTAATGACCTGAAGAACAAAAGGCCCTGAGAATCGTGGATGAAATGGGATGACTTAGTGATATGCATGAAGATATCTTAAGAGCGTGCTCGAGTGCTTCCCGTTTCAAACCTGTCACAATTTTGTTCTATGTAAAAAAACGCTTGGTGCTCTCATATATTCCCCAACATTTATGAAAGCTTGATCGAAAGTTCCAAAACATTATCTCAGTTTTTGTCTATTTTTTTTTCCCAAAACATGTTAATAATATATATATTTTTTAACATAAATATTTTTTATTTTTATTTTTGATTGGAGTTGAGGATTTATTTTGCCCAAATTTTTCTATTTCATTACAATAATCTATTTATATCTATTAGGATTTGGTTAATCTATTCATATCTATTAGGATTTGGTTGATACATTTAAAGTTAATGATTATCATTCCCTGAACAATGTCATTTTAAAGATTCTTAGGTTAAATGTTAAAGGCAATGTTTTTAGACACCATTCCTCTAAAAATTGAACTTGAACCAATTAATTAAAAATTGAACTTGAACCAATTAATTGACATCATGTTATTTTTTCGCTTATTGATCTCTTGATTTCTGAAATACATGTAAACATTGTGGATCTGTATGAAACTAAAACAAAGAAGGGGAAAAGGGAAAGATTGAATATTATTTTTTGCATGGTAATAAATGATGTGTACACTCATAAAAATAAAGAAATGATATGTACATTGATTATGTAATTTTATTTGTTCGAGTTAGTGTACATATCATTTCTTACCATGTAAAAAATAATCTTCAATCCTTCTCATTTTCCCCTTTTTTGTTTTAGCTTCATGCCACCCTTGTGAAGAAGGATCCATAATGTCTATCTGTAATTCAGAAATCAAGAGATAAAGAAGCAAAGAGGGAAACAATTCCTTGATGGAATCAAAAGTGTCGGTGTTATGAAATCTCATCATTTCCCCATAATAGACAACATATACAACTCCCATCCTCAAGGAGGAATTCCCAATCTCCTTTGCTTCTGCTTTATCCTTCAAGACATGATGAGGTTACCCAAGCAACACATTTGGAAAAGTAGGATTAGCCTTCTTAGAATCTTGTGTTGTTGATTTTCTTCATCCTTTTCCTATTCTTTGGCCGACAAAAATGTCCAACCTTTTGTTTTAGATATAGCTCCCTTTTTCCCATGAAGAATGAGATTAAGCACGGGGACAAAGATCTTGTAATGTCATGGAGGATCATGAATCCAACATCAAAATGTTGTATTCTCATCATCCAAGACCCAATTCCATCTAAAAGTTTTCCATTTGAGAATCATTTTTCTGGAAGACCCTTACTAAGGTCATTCTCAACACAAATTCAAGCATATGTGCATAGTTCAACTATAGCTCTCTCAAATTTGTCTTACGTAATGGCTTAAGGTATTCCCAATATTCTCCATCATTAAGATATGTCATAAATGTAAGGAAATTTGGGAAGATGAACCAAAGTTGACATTCAAGTAACAAACATAGAGCTTGGATTAAATTATGGGAACCGATTAGGAGTTATAAATAGTCACATGCTTCCCAAAAAATAGGGACCCTTCTCTAATTTTTTTTTATAATCTATGTGATAAAAAAAAACAAAATATAAAAAAACCCTTGGAATAGAGAGATATCTCACAATTCTTTGTCCAAGTTGAGTGAATTCATAGATACAAATCTGATGAAAGAGGCCAATACTCATTAAATCTATAGATAGTAGCAATTGATTCATAG
>ML803202.1:90278-109790 GCA_009831015.1 Picea engelmannii | reverse complement strand
TACAAATCCAAGAGATTTGGTAAAAATAAAAGTTTATGTGTAAACAATGATGACTCTTCAGGAGACACAAATAATGATTCTTCTTGTGAAGATAAGGTTAATGGCTTTATGCTTATGGCCAAAGAGGATTATGATAATAAAAGCACAGGAAGTGATGTCAATGACGAAGAAACTATGGTTGATATGGAAGGTGAATTAATCAATGTTTTGGAAGAAATAGACAGACTCAGAGTTAAGAAGAGAAAACAAAAACAATTATTGATACAGTTTGAAAAGAATGGTAAAGAACCAAGTGAAGATTTTGTTTTGTTAAAAGTAGAATTAGAAGAGGCAAAGAAAATAGAGGACATTCTGAAACAATAGTTATTAGAGAAGAAGACAAGATGTGAAGCCTTGGAAGAAGAGGTAGTAAAAACCAGAAAAGAGATGGAGAAGTTTAAAGCATTGTATCTCCAAAATCTTCCAAGCATTAAAGCCTCAACAGAACTAAACAAAATTCTGAGTAAACAAAGATCTCTTTTGTTGAAGACTGGTTTAGGTTATGTTTCAAGCAACAAACAATCATAAAGCAAAGAGACAGTAAAGATGATCAAGTTCTAAGTCAGCAGACAATCAGACCATGTGAGTACTCTGCCACCAAAAGCTAATAAAGACAAGATTATCTCTGATAAAAAACAAAGATATCAGAAGATGGAGCAACAAATGCCAAGAAGAAGGCCATCCTTCAGGTACCAAAATTTCTTCCATAGTTAATGTTTTCACTACTCTAATTTTGGTCATAAGATTGCAAATTGTCAAATTAAGTTTAGAGATATGCAACTGAGGAGATCAAGAAATAAACAATATTTGCAACATAGAACTAAACAACCAATGAGTAGACAAAGTTGCACCAATCACTTTGACCTATTGAACAAAGAGCTCGAATGCTATAACTGTCATAACTTCGGCCACAAAGTTGCAAACTGCCATCTGAAGAATTACAAAGTAGATCCAAGGATAAAACCCTCAGCTAGAAATGTCAGCACATGAAAAAAGAAAGATAGTGAAAAATGTAGTCTAGTACTTTCAGCGCAAAAACAAAAAGACCCCTGGTATATAGACAATGGATGTTCCAAGCACAAGACTCGAGACAAGAATAATTTTATGTCTATAAGTAAAAGAAAAATATGAAATGTAACATTTGGAAATGATGCACCAGAAAAAATTAAAGGTAAAAGAATGGTAAGTCTAAGTAATGACAAAGGGAAAGTTCAAGATGTGTTGTTTGTAGATGGTCTGAAACATAATTTGCTCAGTGTAAGTCAAATGTGTGACATAGGATGTGAAGTGGTGTTCACTTTGAAAGATTGTAAGATAAAGTCTATAAACTCATGACAAGTGGTGGCTAAAGGCATAAGGACAAATAATAATGTATATGTGTTGAAAGAGGATAGAGAAGAGTGTCATCTAAGCAAACATGATGAAAGCTGACTATGACATAAGAGACTTTGACACCTAAATTTTGATCATCTAATCAAACTTAGTAACAGTGGGACGGTAAAAGATCTTCCAAAGATATCAAAGCCATATGATTCTGTATGTAAACTTTGTCAAATAGGAAAGTTTACTCGGACATAGTTTAAATCTAAGAAATTTGTATCAACAGAGAAACCTCTTCAACTAGTACATATAGATTTATGTGGACCATCAAGGAAGGAAGGTACAGGAAAATAATATTATTTCATGTTGATTATTGATGATTATTCTAGACTTACATGGGTTGCCTTTCTGAAAGAAAAATTTGAAGCATTTGAAAAATTCAAAGTGTTTAAGACTATGACTAAGAATCAAACAGGAAAAAGATTGAAGGCAGTAAGGTTTAATAGAGGAGAAGAGTTTAGTTCATGAGACTTCAAAGAGTTTTGTAATAAACATGGGATCAAAAGAGAGTATATTATTCCAAAGACTCCGCAACAAAATGTAGTTGAGAGGCAGAATAGATCAGTTCAACAAATGGAAAGATCAATGATGAATGAAAATAATATTGCTTAGATATATTGGGTAGAAGCAATTCATACAACAATACATATTCTTAACAAAACTCATCTCAGGCCACAAATTGACAAGACTCCTTATGAACTATGGTTTGGAAGACCTGCTTCAATCAAACACTTTAAAGTCTTTGAGAGTAAGTGTTATATCAAGAATAATGATGAAAATCTTGGCAAATATGATGACAGAGCTTATAAAGGTATCTTCTTAGGGTATGCTACAAACAGTAAATTATACAGATGTTATAATAAATTGGTTGATTGTATTGACATAAAAGTTGATGAAGAAATCTCGGTACGAGATGTAAGCAATGTTGAATCAACAACAGAGGATATAGTTGAAGTTGAAGATGAATAGGTCCAAGAATCAGAAAGAGAAGACTCTGAGTCAGATGAAGATATAAATACTCAAGCAAACTCAAATCAGCAAACAACATCAAATCCTCCCTCTAGAATTACTCAAAAGAATCATCCTGCAAGTCAGATAATTGGTGAAAAAGACAAAGGTGTACAAACCAGGAGAAGGATAATAAAAGACATCGAGTAATCACATATAGCCTTCATATCCATGGTGGAACCCAAGAACTTTAATGAAGCTAGTAAATATGTAAATTGGTTAAAAACAATGAATGAGGAACTGAATCAGATTGAGAAAAACAATACTTGGGAGCTTGTTCCTAGACCTGCAAATAATAATGTAATTGGCTCTAAATGAGTGTTTAAGAACAAAATGAATGAACACAGACAACAAAATGAATGAACAATGACAAATTGTTAGGAATAAAGCCAGATTGGTCTGTAAGGGGTATGCATAAGTTGAAGGACAAGATTTTGATGAAACCTTTGCACCAGTGGCAAGATTGGAAGTCATCATAATGTTTCTTTCCTATGCATATTATAAGAACTTTAAAGTATATCATATGGATGTTAAGTTAGCATTTCTTAATGGAGATCTAGAAGAAGATGTATATGTGGAACAACCTGAAGGATTTTCACTGGCAGATAATCCTGACTATGTCTGTAAGTTGAAAAAGACATTATATGGACTGAAACATGCACCACGAGCCTGGTATTATAGACTGAACAAATTTCTACATGACAAAGGGTTCAAAAAAGACACCGTTAACAATAATCTATACATCAAGTCTGAAGGTGATGATTTATTAATTGTTTTGGTTTATGTAGATGGAATTATTTTTGGATGCACTAATGACCTTTCAGTTCAGTGGTTTGCTAATTCAATGCGGACTGAGTTTGAGATGTCCATGATAGGAGCATTGTCATATTTTCTTGGTTTATGAATCAATCAGAGTTCTGCAGGGATATTTTTCTCTCAAGAAAAGTATTTGAAAGAAATGTTGAAGAAGTTTCAGATGAAAGATTCCTTTCCTGTTAGTACACCTATGGTGGTCGGTTGCAAGCTCAGTAAAGATGATATTTCATCTGATGTTAATCAAAGAACTTATCGATCAATGATAGACAGTCCTTTGTACATCACAACATCTCGTCCTGATATAATGCAAGTTGTTGGAATGGTAGGTCGTTATTAGTTTGCTCTTAAACAAAGTCATTTAGCAGCTGTCAAGAGGATATTCAAATATTTGAAGGGTACAATGACTTATGGTCTTTGGTATCCCATAAATCAGAATTTTTAATTAACTGCTTATTCAGAGGTTGATTGGGCAAATTGTTTGGATGAGAGAAAGAATACCAGTGGAGGTGCATTCTTCTTAGGTGATTCGTTAGCAGCATGGCTTAGCAAGAAGCATGATTTATTTCATTATCAACTACAGAGGCATAGTACATTGTTGATGCTACTTGTTGCACTCAGATTTTATGGATGATACAAACTCTTGCAGATTTGAAGGTAACTTATATTGATCCAATTCCACTTCACTGTGATAACACCAGTGCCATTAGTGTCTCCAAGAATCATATTCTCCATTAAAAGACGAAGCATATACCAATAAAGTATCATTTTCTCAAAGAGCAGGTTACAAACAGAGTTGTTCAGCTGAATTATATTCCTTCCACAGAACAAATTGCAGACATCTTTACTAAACCCCTAGCCAAGACACCATTTGAATATCTCTGTCAGAAGTTGGGTGTCATCCCTTCTCTCACCTAAGAGAATCCATCCTGTCAGGGGGAGTATGTGTTGGTCGAATATCTGATACCTCCGAAAAATACTGCAACAACTCAGGGGGAGCATGTTTTCTTTGACATTGATGTCAAAGGGAGAGAAAATGTGTGATCTGAATGCTACAGTTGGAGGTCTAAGCAGAATAGTGCAGCCTTTCAGGGTTGCCATCAATGTCAAAGGGGGAGATTATTGGCATGTTTTACAGGAGGTGTGTGCTTGTCATTGATGGCAAGAACAACAACGTCGATGACAAACAGGAAAAACATAAGCTCAGGAGGAGAAGAGAACAATATGCAGAGATCAAAGATCAGAAGGGAAAGCACGGTACAAAAACGTGATCAGGATCAACATCTCCACAGGAGAAACCAGGACCGTTGAGAATTCGAATACCCAAATACCCAATAGCCATTGGATCACTTTTAAGTGGAAGGACGGGATAAGCTAGAAGAGAAACACTGAAGATAGATCGAGCCATCGATCTAAGAACATGATCGACGAACAACATTTGGTTCACGTCAAAAGTTGCAAGGAGGTTACTGTTTGAAGAATCTCACTTCAGAAAAATTGGCAATTTGAAAGTCGAATTACCCGAAGCTCGAAATCTGAAATGAATAAGGACCATCGGATCTGGAGAAAATGCAATGACCATTAGATCAGGGAGAACCATGTCAGCAGACCATGTCTACAAGGACATGTGGCAAACCAAGTTGGCAGACCACGTCAACCATCAGATTGAATTAGTGGAAGGATAGGATAAGCAAGGGTTGAGATTGGAGATCTCGATCACCCGAATTTTCGTTAGCCGTAGGATCGAATTAAATGGAAGGATAGGATAAGAAAAGATGGAGAGTTGTTGGATTTAATCCAAGGCAAAGTTGCATCGCAGACAGAGCGAGACATTGATCTAATATTTTGATCAAATGAACATCATTTGTTTCGGGTCTAAAGTTATGAAGAGGTTACACTTCAGAAAAATCTCACTTTAAGAATTTCAAGTTGAGAACTGAAATACTCGAAACCTGGAGAGTCGGAGAGCCAAAATGAATTCTCAACCGTCGAATCATCCGAAGTAAATTTCAGTCGTCAAATCATCGGTAGAAGATCTCAAACGTCAGATCGTTCGAAGTGAATCTGGGTCGTCTGATCCAGAGCGTCGATTTGAGTGTTGAAATTCTCGAAATCCAAAGACCCGGAGAGCCAAAATACATTCTTGACCGTCGGATCATCCGAAGTAAATCTCAGTCGTCAGATCGTCTGAAGAAGATCTCAAGTGTTGGATCGTTCGAAGTGAATCTAGGTCGTCTGATCCAGAGCATAAGTTTGAGATTTGAGATTTCAGAAGTTCAGAGACCCGAAGGAGATATCAACCGTTGATCGAGAAAGGGACCGTAGAACCGTTGATCTGGTTGAAAGGTCAAATTCCCGAAGTGAACGAGGACCATTGATTTGATGAGGACACATGGCAGAAATCTGTGAACTTCAGCTAAAAGCATTATGGGAAAGCGTGAAGGTTGAGAATTGAAATCATCGAAGCCCGAAATAGTGAAACAGATCTCGATCATTCATTGAGAAAAGGGACACAGGATCGTTGATCTAGTTGAGAGGTAAAATCCCCAAAATAGAGGTCAAGTTGTCGATTAAGAAGGACAGGTGTCTGCATATCATCGACTCTGGAAGATTTGCGTATAGAGGAAAGCAGGGTTTGAGATTTGAAATTCCCGGAGCCCGGATCACGAAATAAATCACAGTCGTTGATTTAAGGAGGTTAGATCTGATCTGCAGATCGTGAAAGAACAAATTTGAACCGTCCGTTCAGGAGCACCGTCAAGATCTTGAGATCAACGGTCTCGTCGCGTTGCAGGGATTGAAGGTGTGCGAACTTTAAAATGTTGAAGGCGGGCTGCAATCGAAACCACGGTTTGAGAGAAATGACACGTGGAGCTTTGTAGTGAACTGCGAGCCGAAAAGTGGGTTGCCCTCAAACCACCTTTGGCCGCGCCCGCAATCGCATGGTCACATGAGATCATTTCCCAAGGTCACATCAGCAGAAGATAGAGGAAGGAGCTAGCGTTGCTAAGCTCCACATCATAGGTTACACATTGAAAAGTAAAAAAGGCCTTTGCGTGTATAATCCAACGACGTTGATCAAACAAAACCTGATCGAAGGGTTGTTGTTTCACTTCGTGGTTTTTTGATCAGTTACGATTCAGTGACACTTACTGAATCATTGTTCTGGGGCATTGGAATCATGTTTCTTGAGCGTTTTTTATTCTCGACCTGGGTGTTGGAGATTCAGAGTGTAATGGATGATGAGGGCATGAATAAAAGAAAAATGTCGTGATAGAGGAAGGTTGTTGTTTCTCTGTAAAAAGTAGTCGAACTATATGCAATGAAGTTTACAGCATGAACTGAGGGAGAAAATGCAGAGATGAAGAACATAAGTTGGACAGAGCAGAAATGGTGAAAACAACAGACTGTATGAGAACTTAAGTTTAAGAAGATGAGAGCAGGAACACACTGATGCAGGCAAAGCAAAGCAGTGATGAGACTGGTAAGCCATTGATAAATACTGTATCACTGTAATAAATTTCAGAAAGAAAAGATTTATATCTCAAGGCGGTAGGGTGGTGCTAGGGAGGACTGTTGTCCTCAGAGTTTCAAGTGGGTGCTTGAACACAGGTAGTTGTAGCTTCCATCTGGTTGCAGCCATAAAATACAAGGTGGTAAGGTGGTGCAAAGGAGAACCATTGTTCTCTGTTACACAGGTTGGTGTCCATGTGACTGGAAGTTGGTGCTTCCATCCAGTTGGTGCTGGAACACTCAGGGAGTTAATGTTTCCTTCTAGTGGGTGCTAGAGAAACCAGAGGGTTGGTGCTCTCTACAAGTCACAACTCGTTAAAGAAGAGGTTGTAGCCTCATTTTGAGTTGGTGCTCTAAGATTGATGATGTACATAACTTAAAAGACTGCCTATCATTCTAAGAAGAAGAGGTTTTCTCTCTTTATGAGTTTCCTCATGAATATTTGTCTCTGTGTATATCTAATGTGTGATTGATGTTTATTATTTATGTTGTTCATGACTTGCATAATCTTGATGATCACTTGGAGAAGATTAATAATATTTCAATAGACATAAAATTGTTTAAGCACAATAACAATTGATTCAACCCCCTCCCTTTCCCTCTCAATTGTCTTAGTATTTCCAACATAGAGTCCTTCCATAAAAGGATCAATTGTAAGGTGTTGTCCTACCTTAAGGGTTTTGATATTAAAAAAATTGAAACATTCTCGATATCTTGTTTATGATTCAATTTCTTGGGTTAAGGATCATAACAAGAGGTATCAAAGCTCTTTCTTAGAAAAAAATAGGTTTTTTTTTTCTTTTTTTTTTTCCTTTTGTAAGTTTTACAAGGTAAAAAGAGAATCGTGACACTTAGATAAATTCTTGTAGCCTTACGACTAAAATTTGAAAAAAAACCAGCTATAGTTTTGAGTTCCTCTAGGGAAAAAACTCAAGTTCAAAAAAGAATTATCCAAATCAAAGTTCGAAAAGTAAAGATATCGTTAATTTAAAATCTATTTTAGGGTTTTTCCATGATGACCACATGGATAACATAGCATATATTTTTTGACAGGGCACCTAGATTGTTGTCAAACCAACATATTGGAAAGAGGATTTTGGGGATTTGATTTGACATATTATATGTTATGCTTCATATCAATATCAAGTATACTACAGTTCCTGCAAATTCCCGCCCTCAAACCCTAACAAAAGTGAAAAATGACAATGTGGTGGAGGAAACAAATGTTGGTGAAAAAAACTTTCCAAGATTTGTATAAGAGATACCAAGATATGGAGCTACTCCATATATTTGAGGAGACCCATATTATTTGTACCACATATCCTTTCATCAATGAAAAATATAATAAA
This sequence comes from Picea engelmannii, assembly GCA_009831015.1. Taxonomy (NCBI): domain Eukaryota; kingdom Viridiplantae; phylum Streptophyta; class Pinopsida; order Pinales; family Pinaceae; genus Picea; species Picea engelmannii. The sequence goes on along the minus strand of ML803202.1, from coordinate 101,688 downwards.
AAAAATATATCCTTGGTAATATAGGATGAGTGTGATGACTAGCACATAGATAGTTGTCATTGATGACTAGTACATGGATAGTTGTCATTTCTAGGATGACAACTCTTTTCACCTTCTATTTGATGACTCTACTTCAACATTGTGATCAACACTTATCCATAGGACCTTGATTTATGTTTGTACCTCCTCACAAAAAGCATTGAGGGCAACGTTTTTCTAAGGGGGGTGGAATGTTGGGGCTCTCTTCCGAGGGGTGTAATGGGGGGCCAAAAGAACCCATAGTAGAGTAATAATAGTGGAAACCATTCAATGTAAGATGAACTAGATCCACTATGCTTATTATTAAATAAAGTCCACTATGATAGTTAGTATTGAATAAATGTAACAGAGTCTCATTAAAAAAGGTCCACTAGATAGTTAGGAGGTTGTGATTAGAGTTTTCTTGTTAGTCATAAATAAGGATGGAGTCCTCTTTGTGAAAGGTGTGGAGTATATTGTATTTGGAGTTTGGCTCATTGAGAGGTGGCCCAACCTTAAAAGGAAAGTGAACAAAAGTGGATTCCTTATATAGAATGATCAATTGTAAATTGTTGCTCTACCTTAAAGATATTGTTTTTATAAAATCAAGTAAAGGAGTTTTTCTATGGTATTCTTGAATATCTTGTATGTGATAACATTTTCAGATCTAAGGTATATAACAAAACTGCTCCCAATGTCCAAATTATCACAAAAATCTCTGTTCTAGGTGTATTATACAAAAGGAAATTTCCAATTTCCATATCTGTAGGGAAGTTGCAAGTACATATTGTTACAATCCAGAAAATACCAATCTGTAGGGAGGTTTTAAGAGCATTGTTACAATACAGAAAAGACCATAACCATAAAAAAAAATTGGGTACATTGAAAGATTATGGGTTTTCAGGCGTTCCTATGCCTCATTTTTCTAGATTGATACCAACGTTAGGCCTTAAGTATAAAATAGTGGCATAAATTGCATCCACTAGGCCACTCAGAACTCCTGACGAGCATTTTCAATTTATACTGAACTCAGAACTCCTGACGAGCATTTTCAATTTATACTGCAATCCAAATCACCATGTGGCTCTGAARCAGATAMAAATGCTTGTGTCCCTTAGAAAGCTAGGAAAATAATCATTTAAACTGAACTACAATACAAGATATATCATCCTTGCTTTCTCGTTTCAAAGCTTCTGCTGTTAACTGCTTTGCTGCTATTTGTGGATCCCTGATTTTACTAACAAAATTGACAGCTTCCTGATTATCCATCACCTGGGTAACATAAAGAATAAGGTAAGAGCAGAACAAATATTTAAAGCTCTTGATATAGTACAGAAGACTATAGTAGAATACCAACCTTCCATAAACCATCACTCGCCAGAATTAGAAACTGTGTTTCTGAATCGACATCCCATTCTTTCACATCAGGATCTGACCGTAGATGTGTTTTAAGACTTCTATCTCCGAAAGCTCGAGAAACTGCAAGCTGCCCATTTACTCTCGGCACATCTCCTGCCATACAAAATTTACATTTACTGAGTTTGCAACTTAAGTAACAAGGTTTGATTACTTTCATAGCTACCAATCATACACTTCAAACAAAGTTCAACTGACAAAAAAAATTTAAGACTTAAATTTTTCAGAGTATAAAACATCCCCATATTGGTGAAGCAAGCCCTGAAAAATTTCCTGCATTCTTCAGAGAACTTGAAAATTCAATGTCAATATGATATTTAATATATTTATTCTACTTTTCTAGACCCCGAAATCTCCCCTTAAGAAAAAGTTTGCTTTCCTTAATATGCAGATAAGTCCAACCCACCTGGAATGTTTGAGACAAAACCACCCCTATTCTCGATGCTTCCACGTTCTTTACTAGGCTCATGATCAACTGAGAGCTGAATAGCCCTTCCATTCTTGCTCAAAACTGCTCTAGAGTCGCCAACATTTGCAACCAGGAGTTTTAGGCTATCTATCAGGATAGCTGTAACAGCAGTGGAACCCCCTCGAGCCAAGTCAGGAGTGTGTATAAGAATGGCCTTGTCTGTCTTATCATAGGCTTTCATTATGGCCCTAGATGGATGAACCCAGAATTCTTCCTGGAATAACACATGATGTAATCAGAAAGCATTGAGCAACGGCAAACCCCGCTCTAATTAATCCTGAAAATAAATATTAAGTTATCCAATTATGGTACATCACAACAGCCCTACTCATGCTTAAATAATATATATTTTTCCAAATAAATTCATCATAATCGGTGCTGATTCCTCCAGCAATAAATGATATCCAGTCAGAGAATAACAGGCCAACCCTGTAAAGCAATGATGGTTCAAACTTCAAACTACGGCTAGAAATTGTAAGCCCACTATGGCCTAAAACAGGTTAAAAGTTAAAACTACTTAATAAAAGGAACATGCGACAGCAATATAAGGATAATCAGATCCAATTTACAAAATATGAATAACTTGCCATGGCATCTACCGCAGTTCCCTTTACTGAGCAATTTAATCACTCACCTCACTCAAAATGTTTGTGAACAAATTCTTCTGCAGGTACGAAGGCACACTGTCACCTAAATGGCCATCAAAAATAGCATATAAACCCAACTCATGGCCTTTGATCTGAGTGAACTCCGCAACATGATAGTCCTCCATGGGGTGACTAGCTTTTCCTTTCACTAGACTGAATCCGTGGACAATTTTATTGGGACTTAGGTGGCTCCTGCCTTTCCCAGAATTGCAAGAAGAATGCCCTCCAGCCATCATCTGCACAGAAACAAATAATTTTTTTATGCATACAAACAGGCAAAAAATCAAAACCAACGACTACATATAATTAAGTTCAAGAATTTACTAAGAATCTCCAATGAATTTAAGTGCAAACTGACCGTTAAAGCTTTCACCTCTTGTATTGAAGTTAAAGCTTTCACCTCTTGTATTGAGTTGAAAATCTGATAATTGTTTAAAGGTTTTAGAGAGCAGATAAATAATATCTAGATCAATTTTTTGAGTGACTAACATTCCATGCAAACAATTCCTTTTCTAGCCTTGAAAGATGTGTGCCCCTGTCAATGTAGAGTTAAGAATCAAAACGTCAATTTCAAAATGACATAAGAGGAGAAATGAATGCCATCTTGAAATTGAACATCTGTTGGGCTGTGATCTAGCGACAAGTTAAAGCACTTGCAGTAAAGATGACACAATTTCAAAACCCAGCAGGCTCGATTTCCGTGATCATATGGTTGACCAGTAACCAAAGTCTTTTGAGGCGTGGTCAAGTTAATGTGGTAACACTGGTTCCGAGATAATGCAGAGGTGCTGTTAAAAGGCGATCCCATTCTAATGCTGTCTTCTATGCGGATGGGACTAGGTGCAGATCCTGGATGACTTTGACAGAACATATACCTCTTAGTCACAGCTTTGCATCGGAAGGTAGCATGTTTGTAAAGCGGATCTTGTAAAGAATTTTCTACCCTCTTCCAAAAAATAGGGGGGCTTAACCACCCAAAACAAAATTGTTCCAGTTTCAATAGAGGAAAAGATGAAATGTTTCAAGCCCACAAAGTCCTTAATCAGGTTTGGCAGCCTCCAAACACCCATATATATTTATACAGCTAAGCATACTCAATCAAGCTCAAAACATTTGGGCAACCTTCTTGCATGCAATCTTTCTGAACTCCCACAGTTCATAAGATTAGAACTAACACAGATGGCCTTTTCAAATAGACAGATGAGCTTTCCCAGGAATCCATGGGATGAATAACCGTATCAGATATCTTAACAACGTGAAATGAAGTTAAAGATTAGAAACATGCACCTCTGAAATATACAATAATGTCCAAACTACTTAAATTATGCAGTGAAACAAAAAAGGTCAAGGGAACCTAGCATTTGGAGGATATCGAAAAAATTAGAACAGATTTGTTTCGGTATTTCGGCTGGAGAACTTCAGGACTCAAACTTAACTCATGGTTATTTGGAATCCGAATTCTACCCACGGCTTGGGAATCCTGCAACGGCGAGACACTTGATTGTGACAATAACCAAATGTCCTACACGATGCATATCATTTATTGAACTCGAGATATAAAACAAGACCATAAAATAATACAGTCCGCCATTTATTTTCTGCAACTAACTTTTATGTACCCAACACAAAAAGGAAAACTGTTTCCAGCTACAAAACCCAATTCTCAATCCAAAGCTTGAGGATTTGACAAGCAAGTCAACAACGACCTTTCAGGATTCAACCTTTCTAGCTCAGGTGAGACCTTTTGGGACCAACCCTCAAGGCTCAGGTAAGACACTTCGGTACAAAAACTGAACTCGAATCAACCAATTTCCAAGAATGCCCATATTACACCCTATAATATTTTCGATGGCTTTTACAATATCTTGAAAAGACAATGAATTAAAATTAAAATTATGACAAAAACAAGAAGAAATTCGTATAACTCCTGACAAAATCTCACAATCTTAAATACCCATCTGACAAAAACAGATTTTTTCAATAACCAATTATCCAAAGGATGAGATTTTTCAGACACCCATTTGACAGAAACAGAACTTTTCCTTGCCTAGACATCAAAAAACCAAGAATTTTCCACACCTATCTTACAAATGGTGAATCTTAAAATACCCTTCTAACAGAAGACCAGAATTTTCAAATAAACTTCTTATTTAGAAGAGAAGAAATAATACCCACCTTGGAATAAACTCCATAGAAGCAGTTTAGCCCATCTATACACATTTTACAAGCTTTTCCCCGCTGCTAACGAGTACTTCACATCCTCCAGGCAGAACTCGCAGCTCTCAGCCTTTATGGAGTGTCACTCCCAAGCCAAAGAGGCCCAATATCGCATCGAATCCCACCTTGGAAAAATTCCAAAAGGACCAAGAGAAATTGCTCAGAACCCAAAACATGAATCACCTCGTGAGGTGAAAGAAAAGTGGCTGAAAGTCATTCAACCTCCAAAACCTCTCTGTAGTCAGCATGACCGGGTCCTGTTCCTGAATTACACTCAAATTCCAAGGCTTGTGAGAATAATTTTGGAGATGTGGGCCACGATCAGCAATACCTAATCATGGCTTCAATAAAATATCATCTCAGTCAATAGAGCTTGGTGCCCACGCATCTGATACCTAAGAAGAGTGAGGCCACCTACTTGAATAGACAATTTCTCTCGTTTGTCCACTCTGTTAGTGTGTATGGAGTCCCGGGGTGCATATCTTCACAAGGTTCGTCACTGGTCCTTATCAAGGGATTTGCTAGCTTTTGTAAGGGCAGAGGATACACTACGACTCATGAAATGCCTCATTGTGGGTGTCTTTTAAAAATTAAAAGCCATGGATTGAAAGGTAGTGGAGTGATGAAGGGGCGGTTAATAAAGTGGAAGTGTTGTAGATTGAGACTTTTGGACCCACCTCATTGAAACTTGGCACTTCCTTTATTTTTTTTTGGTAAATGTAAGGGAGCATTGTCAATGGGCATCTATATTTGGTTATGATTGATATTTGATACCTTGTGTGTGCATCCTAACTTATTAATTTCAATGCAACATGGAGGTCAAATAATGCTTTATAAAGTCTTTGAAGTGTATCCTTATGGTCCCCCATTTGTTGACTTTGATGCCTCATAATTTACTCTTCGATGCCTTATAATTTACTCAATGGGAATATGTATGAATACCATTCATTATAGGCACACTAAGTCATCATTGTAGATATGAGTGATAAGTTCAAATTTTTAATGAATTTAAAGTTGTTTGAGAAAGCCCAATTATAACAATATTGTTCCTTGTTGTATAAGAAATGATCTAAGTTTATGCCAACACATTTAAAATCAAAACCATATTATTCAATTCAATCAACATCATCCTTGTTCACATTTAAAATCAAAACCATATTATTCAATTCAATCAACATCATCCTTGTTCATGAAAGACAATGCTAAATTCATTGCAGAAGTATTAGAAGCTACCTAAAAAAGGTCAAATGAAGTTGAACTTTGACCATTGCACAAGGCAATTTAAGAGAGGTAAGAATATGATGAAGTAATATTATTGTCATTTTTATGGAAAATAATAGTAGGAATATGAATAGTAATGTGAAAAATATTGATAAGGATATGAATAATTACTTAGAAACAAAAATTTTAATAAGAAAAATAAAAATATGTTTTAACTTTTAAAGAAGAAGATTTTAAAATTATTTTTAATTTAAAATAATTATTATTTTAACTTTATTTTAGAGATTATAAATTGATTTATTTAGATAAAACAAGTCTTTGTCTTTTAAGTTTAATGAACATTGAATATGACCATGACCACGTTAAAGGCTTGCCAAATACGATGATTGATTGGTTATAAGCTAATAAAACTTGTTGCCTAAAGAACTTGAGCTTTGTTATGTTTGAAACTCCTCTTATTAAAGAAAGGAACTAGAAAGAAAAATCAATTATAATTATCAAGGAAAAATAAATAAATAAATTCTAATTATGGTGGTCTCCTTGATTGAGAAATTTTGGCATTATTATTTTGTAATGATGATCAAAAGATGGTGTTATGTTTTTTTAACCTCAATAAGTTTTGATCATGCTAGAGGATCATCTTCAAGAGTGAAAAATTCACCGAAAAACAATGTCCACAGTCCAAATGTTAGTAATAATTGCTTCCCACACATACCAATCAACCTTAGTTAGTGTTGGGTATTCCTTTATGAGTTTTTCAAAATGTGAACCAAGGGCATCTAGACTTCACTCAACTTTGCACCATCATCGTGGTTGATATTATTAGGATGCAATTTGATTTCTAGGGTTTCTCTTATTTTTCTTTAGTTAAAAGGGTTTTTTTATGATCGTTTAAGAAGAGGACAAGACACCATCAACTATTCATCATTGAACATTAAACACTCTAGACAAGGAAATAAAAAAACCCTCTATTTCCTATTGTTTCTTATATTTTGTTCATTTTAGCTCCTCTCCTCCAACTCTCCAGGTATATATAGACTTACCATTAAAAATGATAGAATAATTGATTGAAATATGAAAAGGAGGTCATTCTTGTACCAAAATGTTAGCAAGATTGATAATAAATAAGTAATCTTGTTTGACTTTCGAAGAATTACATAGGGAAGGGACCAATGGTATACTAACCTCCATCACTAAGAAATAATTGAGTTGGTATGAGGAAACTATGAAATTGGGAGAGAGTAGTGGTAAAGATAAAGAGGAGTCTTCATGGTGGTCATACCTTAAGGACTTAGAGAACTAGACGAAATGTTTGTGTGGTACTGAAGGAATATAAGGAGGTTGATCAAGTTGTTGTAGGTCTTGGAGATAGACTAGTATAGGGTGAGGAAATATTGGATGAGTCAAATGAAGAGCTCAAGAAGCTCATAAACTCCATAAGCAAAGAACTATTACATGTGGATACAAATTGATTCAAGGTGAAGATAGAATGATATAAATAATAAGGGTGTTAGTAGACTACATGAGACATCTGATATTGATGACGACGACGATGATGATAATAATAATAATAATAATAATTATTATTATTATTATTTTGAGGTCACGACCTAGCCAGACACCAAATTGATATACGAGACCCCCTCATTTGTGGGAAAAGGGACCCCCTCTACACAATAATTCAATTGTTTAAGTCTACATAGATGTACATACCCTACCTACCTCTAGATTTGAACCTGTGACCTCCTTGGAGGAAACACATGTTCTTAACCGCGGGGATCACTCAAGTTGTAATGTCTCATCAAATACAAGTGTATGCACATGTTACCTTAATGTGACCTTTGAACGAGTGGACATGGATGATTTAATGAGAATGAAAAATAAACAAATTTCGTGAAGAGTCTTTCAAATTTTGGTACGTCACAAACTTTCAACTTAGATGGCAATGCTAGCTCATCAAATGAAATAGCGAGGAAAAATATAAGGCTAAGAAAAACTAATTTTAATTATCCCTTCACTATTTTATGTGTTGTTGTCTTTAATCTTAAGGAAAAAACTAATAAACTCCAATTTTGTTTTTTACAATTTCTATGAACTCTTAGTATTCCAATTTTGTTAGTAAGGGAATCCTTCTAGTTGGTGTTTGTAAATATGTATTTTGATTTTAATATAATTTCTAATATCGACAAAACAAAATAAAGATTAACATCATGCTGAATGTAATATGCTTGATGTGTTGAATTCCCTACAAAATATCGAGGCTTCCCTATTTTGGTTGCATTTCATGGTTTGAGGGAATGGTATACCATAATTAACAAACTTTGAAAAAAATGGACTCTCATTTTAATAGAAGGTTATATATATGATTGGTTCTATCAATAATGTTACTATTCTAGAGTTATGTGTTGACAACACTTGTAAGAGTTATTAGAGGTGATGAAGGCATAACCAATAATTTCTTGCGGAATTGAGCAAAAGATGAAAAGAAATGGCGTATATTGTCTTAATAGAAAATCACAACACAGAAATGGAGCAAGAGTCCTAGGTATGAGATGCTTGGGACATCTGTTGAATCATCTGTCCAAGGAATGCTTTTGATGAGCAGGTCATAGGTTACAAGTTCAAATCCGATCAAGTCCTTCAAGGTTACCAAACACTATTATATTTGGCAGTTGAGTCATCTTCCATCATATATTTTGGAGAAGAAGGTGAAGGGGTGTCCCATAAGGTTTTTCTTGGGAAAAAAATTAACCCCAAAGATTATCACAACCAATTGAACCATCCAATTAAAATATATTGCTAATAGGGAGGTCATAGATTTAAATCTAATTGAGTCCTTCAAAATTACTCACCACTACTAGTTATTGAACCACCCTCTGTTTAAATATTTTGAAAAAAAATCAAATAAAGTATTTAAATATTTTGAAAAAAAATATCAAATAAAGTTTAAATCACGTGGATTTTTATTTTAATACTTGTGTACAAAATCTTAGCACCAAAACATTTTAATTTGGAGATTAACCTTTTAATTTAGAAATTATTGAAAGTCCTCGATTAGAGAGAAGAATCTTATGATTAAAATATATGTTCAATGAAGATCCATAAAACATGCATAAAATAATTTGATTTCCTTTAGTGTTCAAGCATTTGGAATATATTGTTAAAAACAAACTATAAGCATTTATTTTAACACGTTAAGGACAAAAACTCAAGAATCTTTTGGGATGCTACTTGGAACATACATTCACCCCTAAGAGACAGAGAATCTTAGGACAATAATGAACAATATAAAAAGCGTAAATTGAATAAAATATAAATATTATTGGAAGGAATAATCATTATTAAATGTTGAAGGGAAGGACTTAGAATATTGGCCCACCCATTCGAATGAAGAAGAGTATACCCTATGAAAAAATAGTTTATCTTGATGAATCAAGGAGGGGAAATATTCGCTATCATAGAACATGGAAGGAAGCACAAAGTTAAATTGGGTTATTTGGAAAATTTTAAAGAATGGAAGGAAGCACAAAGTTAAATTGGGTTATTTGGAAAATTTTAAAGAAGTAGAAGATTTCCAAAAGAGTGAAAATTGTAAGAAAATGTATATGTAGATATATAGGCAAAGATGGTTATTTTTTCATGTTTATCGCAATTTTTAAAGTAATCAAAGTAAAATTTGAGATATCAAAAGACTTTATCATCGAGATATTATAATAAGAAGTTTTGCAACAAATTAAGTTTTATCTAGATGATAATATCAATAAAGGATATAGAAATCAGCACCCAAGGAATGATCAAATATGGTCTGCACTTAAGTAGGACGAATCAAAGTAAACTTTGATGGGGTATCAATAGGAAACCTCAATTTAGCGGGTTTCAATGGAGTAATAAGGAACCGGCAATGATATATAATGAAGGCTTATTATTAGTTTCTATGTAGAGGCTCTAACAACAGAGCATCGTGTCAATCCACAAAATTGGGGATAATAGAAGTTGCCAGGATTAATGCCATTAATGGATTTATCTTCGAGGGGAATTTAAATTATTTTTATAAATCTCCTAAATGGATGGGTCACAAGCTCATCTTGGGAGATGGATAATAATACATAATGGCACAAGAAAGTAACATCTACATTAAAAATAACAAAATTTACCCATGTATGCATGTCATCAAATTAAACGGTAAATTGGATTGAAGATAATGACATCTCACTTGAAGAAGATAGAGTGGTCGAGGTCACAAGCTTATAGGCATAAGCTTATTTTATCTAATCTCCTTAGTGACAATGTAGAGCTTAGTCTTTACCAAGATATTGAGGAGGCCCTACCATCCCTCTCCCTTATTGTCACTTCACCTCATAACTAACATGGATTAGATTTAATCTTGACATCATGAGAATACATGGGACGAGACTATCCTCTCATACTTCCATGATGGGGGTAGGTGGTAGGGAGGATTTTCCACTTTACTTCCCACCTTAGATTACTTAATCCCCTTTCAAGTAGGTGAAGAGCCATTTTTATAGAGTCAAATTTTACTTAACCCCCTTTCATGCAAGTGAAGAGCCATTATTCTAGAGTCAAAGTTTGCACACAAAGAGATATTAGGGAAGCTTAGAAGCCACCACCTCTAATCACACTCTTGGGCTTAGTAAGAGACCCAACTCACCTAATTTAGAAGGAATCACTAGTCAACATTTCAAGGTACTACTACCTCGGTGGAATTAGGCAAAACACCTAGAGGGTAACCAAAAAAGAAAAAGATAGATCTTTTGCTATACCCCATGAAAGTATGGAACAAATGAATGATTTCATAACCCAAAAGAGACTGCAAGAAACATTTCAAGATCCCTCCAGTTCAAAGAAACACACACAAACTCCCAAGAAATTAACATTGGAGAAGGTTCATAAATTATTAGTGGAGTTCATGGACATTTATAAGGACGAAGAGGAGAAGAAACACTACTCTAGGCCAAAATTTTAGGATATTCAAGTAAAGATCACCCATGTTGAAGGCTTTGGAACCAAAAGAGAGTCGTGGTTATGGAAGAGAAGCTAGGGTTGAGTGCACCAAACCTATAATTTGTTTCTTGAACTGAACTTCTTCATATGTTCTCTAATATGACTGTCTTCTTTTGTTTTGTTATAATGTTATATATGAATATGTTTTCTGGGCGACATTATTAGGTAAACTTACAATTGTTAATTTTGTTATGATTAGTCCTCATTTAAGTGTCTACACTAAATTTTGTAAAAAATTTATATCTTTTTTATCAAGATATATAGTCTTGAACTAACTCTTTAAATGGAGCTTACAACAAAACTCTAGATCCAATTAGTTAGCACACAATATATATATATATATATATATATATATATATATATATATATATATATATATATATATATATATATATATATA
>ML803202.1:76935-90175 GCA_009831015.1 Picea engelmannii | reverse complement strand
CTATTTACATATATATTTAATTCTTCAATGTACAATGTCAGGTCAACAACAAATCTCAAAGCCACTACAACAATATATTACATATGAGCTCAACATGTTATTAACAAGAATAGAACCTAGATGAAAAGAATAACACTCCATTCCACAACCACATAAGATAAACCTAATTAACAACTATTTTTCAATATTATCTCACTAGTATATAAACATTATAATTTTTTTTATATAATTTAATATTTATTTCATAAATTATCTCATATATTTTGTTATTAATGATTCATATCATTGATAAGACAACTATCATAATTGTGACAATCACCAATTACTTTAATCAATTTGTATCATTGTGAAAGTAACTACTAAAACCATGCCAACCATCAATTACTTTAATCACTTATAAGGTTGTGTTAATTAAGGAGGTTAGTTACTTAATAAGGTTGTAATCATGTTTTGTGTTACATCCATATCCATAGTTAGACACTCTACTCTATGCACATTACACTTTCTATTATATATACCTTCTCTTTGATATTCTTTAAGGGTTTTTTTGGTTGAAATTCTTGGTTTTTCTTTGTTATTCTTTTGGAATCTTGTTCATATTGCACTCACATATAGCTCATGTTGGCCAAGGACATCTAGGGAAAATATGCTAAGTCAAGATATATAATTCAAGAACTCACTTACTTGCTATAGCTCTCTGATATACGTGTGTGGTCCAACAATAGTACTCGGCCCAATATCTCAGGGCACTAACTAAGGAGGTTTGACCATGCCCTTAGCCGTACTATTTGACTACCAAGTAACTAGAGAGTGATCTCTCCAAGTGTTGTTCTCAGTGTACTATAGAAACAAGACAGTCAAATGGTTTACTCAGTTGGTCTCATGATTCTAGGGGGTCTCCCGATATACGTCAGGTACGTGGTAGCTCAAATTCGTAGTAGTGTTGTCTAATGCTCAATCGTTCGAAAGGGGCCTTCCGATATAGTTGGTATGTGGAAAAACCGCATTGTCCCTGGGTTGTAGCACCGACAAGTATCGACAGCTCCTACATTTATAGACGTCGGAATACGTCTATACCTAAAAATACCTAAGATTCTCCCAAATTTATGTGATACTCCTTTCATCCCACTTTATTCCACTTTTTGAATCACCCCAATTGGATCTTCTAGTCAAAAGATATGCAAATTTCCAAAAAAAATATGCACCTTTTAAAACCTTGATTTGGACACTGTTCTGCTAGCCGACCTTTCTTCTGTTGTAGCTCTGTAATTTTGGCCTTTCTGAGTCTAAAATTTCGTCTTGAGGTATCATGATGTGTCTTCTTTCCAACCCCACAGGTTAGACCAAGATTGGATTCTCCAAGAGAATTTTATGATAACTTTCCCAAGATGTGCTGATTTTTTCCCTTTCAAGAGAGCAAACTTGTACGGCGTGCTGCATGTCACTGAATTCACTTCAGAACTTGAAATTTGTACCAGTACAACTTCGGTCTGTACCCTAACCAATGGAATAGTTCTCACTCAGTTTGGAGGTCTTTAGATTTAGATCTAACAATTTTCCCAAGAACACATGTTTTAGACTGAAATATGGACCAACTAAAAACCCTATTTTCCTCAGAGAATAAATTTCAGAGTATAGAGAATAAAGGGCTTAAATTTGTACACATGATACTTCACTATTCCACCTTCATATTTTAAAATTTTCAGAACTTGAAACCAAGCCAAAAAAAATTGGGAGCGAAAATTCCAAGAAGAATTGTTTCAGATTAGTTTCATGACTAGTCAAAAACCCTAACTTGAACAGAATGTATCTCCAAAAATATATCGAAACAAGATCTAAAATTTGGACCCAAGTTAGCTCTATATGTCTCCTCTACACCATATAAATTCCATATCCTAAAACCTTCCATAAAAAAATTTGTATCAAAAATTTCAAATACTTATTTTGAAGAAGCTAGTCCCAAGGATTGTCTAGCTCTGATACTAAATGTTAAGAACCAAATATCAAAATAACATAAAAACCTCAGAATAAGTACTCCATGCCTTGAAAAAGAGATAAATTTAAATAATAAGCCTCTTATAGGGGGAAACCTCCTTATACATCACAAGAATTCACAAATACAAGATGATTCCAAATGAAAAAGTCTCCTTGGTATATATAGGAGACTAGGAGGTACAATTACAACTAATGGACCCAAGCCAACATAAATAAAATAACAATAATAATGTAATATTCCCCAATTAAGGGGTAATGTGCCACTATTTAGGGCTTAACAAGTTACGGGCACCCTAGAACATTATCAAAAAGGAAGGAAGATCATGCTTAGTGATTTTCCTTTCATCGTGGAAGGAACCCAAGCCTAATCATATGCACTAAGAATTGAAAGCCACTAAAAGTGGGGTAAAGATCAAGGATAAAAAAACTCGAGAGAAAAATGGTTTTTGAATCTAGAATCAAAGGTAGCCTAACTCATGTTGAGGCTATTGGTGAACATAGAAGTTGTGCAGAGGGACCATTGGTAAGTGTTCCCCTTGAAAACCTATCTCCTATAACACTATTGGATTTGGCTTCCATAAATTTTTGGTAGACTAAATAACAAGTGGAGAATTAGGAGACAAGGATCCTCAAAAGGAAGGGTTATTTGAAGGTAGTATAAGACCTAAAAGGAATAAAATTAGAGGTTGTGTAAAATTTCTAAAAGAGAAGATGAAGTTGGTTCTTTTAAAGGATTTAGTGGTAAACCAGATATGGATTTACTTGGAGACATCACTTACTAGGAGGTTTCATGATGAATTATCTTTGATAAAAAATTATCCATATAGATAAAGAAAGTTTGGAAACAACAACTAGGATATGCCCCAATATTCTACATTCTAGCAACTTGCATATTTAAAAATGAAAGGGATAAGGACTTAATAGGGAATTTAAAGGCCACATGTATCGAAATAGTTCCAATAAACCCTCATAAATGACATCCCTATTTTGATCCTTTGAAGGAATCAAAAGAAGTTTTCCTAATCTAGATTAAAACACTTTATTTTCTCTTAGAACCATGGAAAGAAAGGTGTTTGAAGGATGTTGGGAATAGAATGCACAAACTTTTAGACAAGGATTAGAAAAATCTGAACAAGGAAATAATCTTTGTTGCAAAGATTTATCTAGAGTTGAACTTGATTGATGGCCTTCCCAATGCCATGGATATAGAGATTGAAAATAGAATATTGAAAAATAGAGATCATGTTTAAATCCTTTAGTTACACCATATGTAAGAATTGTGAGCACTTGAAAATAAAATTTCCCCCAAAAAATGTTGTTGATGGGGATTTTCTAGAGGAGGTTAGGGAGGAGCTTGATTTTTTTAAGAAAATGAATGTTGAAGTCTTAAGTTCTCTAATCTCAATAAAGGGAAGGATACGGTAGAGAGGGGGGGAGGTGATGATAGTACCTCTCAGTATATAATAGAGCAAATCATCAAAAAATTGAATAGTGCCATGGAAAATAAAGCATTGTTTTTTCAAAAACCCTAAAGGTTTTAATTTAGAACAAGAAATGAAGATGGTTGTTGGTCAAAGGGGGAGAAGTAGGTAACTCACAAGAAACTAGAAGAGGAAGCATTTGTTGATGGGATTCTAATAAAGAACAACAATAAAATCAAGGGACCTTTTGCAAAGAAACAAAAATGAAAGTATTTTCAAGAGGATATGGGGGGAAGGAATCAATATCATCACCTAGTTTAGAGATTAAAGGTAGGCATAAATGTGAGATCATAGAAGACAAAGGATTGGAAGGGGAACCTTCTATTATCAAAATAATCAAATTCCAAAGAATTTGAAAAAGGTGGAAGCTTTGTCTCTGAAGCTGGCACACACACCTCATCTTATACCTCAAGTGAGAAGTATGTCCCAAATATGAAGAAAAAATGATAACTTAGTGGTTATAATTGTGTAATCCTCACATTTGGCTATGATAAACTCATAGTGTATCATTAATTCATTTCATTAGGTGTTAATGTAATAATTTATTATAATTCTAGTTTGTGGTTAAGGTTGACTTAGTCATCTTGATGTAGGTCCATAACCCCTCCATGGAGAAATCACCCTATTATTGGAAACATTGTTGTCATTGATGTCAAATACATGGGGAGACTACAAATGTCTAAAATAAATATTGTAATATGGAGATTGTCAGAAATATTGTTTTTGGATTTTTTATGCTTAGTTTGGATACCATATCTTTGAAGACCTTTTTGATATGAAGACCTAGCTCAAATGGGAGCATGGTATATATGGTTGAAAATATTATTCCGAGACCTTTCTAATGGTATAAGGCAGTCCCTCTAAATCCTTAAGAATGAGGAGATATGAAGATTATGTCGAGTTGAACTTACCAAAAAGTACAGGTCAGCCCAACCAGTTTTACAAATTGGCTCGATAAGTGAATGCAAAAACACTATAAATATAAAATAGATGAGTGCATTTGAAGATTATCCAAGAAATAAGAGGAATCACAAGTGCACAAGAGGAGTTGGGGAGTATTCTTAGTGTCTAAAGGTGAACATGAGGAGTTTTCTTGGAGTTTTGAGGGTGCATTATGAAGGATTAAGGTCTATGATGATGCAAAGTGTGTTGTTTTGAGGTTGCGATGTTGTAGTATGGGATTATATTCTGGGAATGATGCTATGAGGTTCTCTAGGGCATGAAGGCTAAATCTGCCCAGGGTTTGAAGCTATGTCTAGGGTATGAAGTGAGGAGAGGTACTGGAGCATGAAAGTAAAGGGTATGATGATGTTGTGAGATGCATAAGGTATGGAGGATGTAGTTTAAGTTATA
This sequence comes from Picea engelmannii, assembly GCA_009831015.1. NCBI lineage: Eukaryota > Viridiplantae > Streptophyta > Pinopsida > Pinales > Pinaceae > Picea > Picea engelmannii. Next base: position 85,346 of record ML803202.1, on the reverse strand, counting down.
AGTATTCTATGCATGAAGATATTAGATTGCTTCCTATATAGGTCTTACTGAGTTGATGCTCAACTAAGGAGATTAGTGTCTCCAGTAGGTTGGTACCTACACAATATCTTGTTGAGTTGGTGCTCAATTGAAGATATTGGTGCCTACACAATATCTTGTTGAGTTGGTTCTCAACTGAAGATTTTGACGTCTCTAGTAGGTTGGTTCCTACAAGCTTTTATAAAGATAATTTTTTGTGGTTTTTGTCCACAAGGGTTTCCAAATTAAACTCTATGTACTGTGATTTGATTTTACATGCATTTACCATATTAAAGTTAATGAATGATTGATGAATGCTCATTTAAAGTAAAAAGTATCTTATATTGATTCACACCCCCTCTTAGTATAAGCATAAGTTCAATAATTGGTATCAAAGAAGGTTCCTTTGGAAACAGTCTAATCGTTGGAAGGAAAATCTCGGGTGAACACATGGCTAGTCAAGAATAATTCCTCTTCATGGCCATGGTTACAAAGCATACTAATTCAAAAAATGTAGACAATCGGAAAGAAAAATCATATTAAGAAGAATAAGACATTGATGGGGAAGTGAAACTTGAAGTAGAACTCATTAGTGCCTTAGAAGAAATAGATAGACTCAAGGGAAAGGATAAAAAGTAGAAAGAGAAATTACATAAAGATGAAAAGAAGGATCATGATATTGATGAAACAAAAAAAATGTTTATCATCTTGAAGACTCAATAGAAGAGTCTAAAAGGATAGAAGAAGTGGTGAGAAACCAACTGAAAGAAAATGAAGAAAATTGTGAGAATGTAGAGGTTGAAATCATTTCCTTAAGAAATGAACTAGAGAAAACAACTAATCATTTGAGTAGAAGCTTGAAGTTTGGAAATAATACTGAAATATTAGAAAATATTCTCAGTTAACAAAAGTCACCATTCATCAAGAGAGGTCTTGGCTATGATTAAAAACAACAAATCCTCAAGGGAGAAGCAAGCACTAAAATCACAAAGCCATCATAAAAGGAAAATGAAGAAAAACCTAGAAAATCTATGCTAATATTCTCAAAGGCTCCACCAACAATGAAAACAACAATAGGAAAGGAAATGATGACCAACATAAACTTGATTCTTCTCACATGAAGAACAACAAGAATGATTTTAGAAGGGTTGTCCCACCAAGAAGGCCTTTCACAACTCGGTATCAAAATCTCTTTCTTGGCTATTGTTTTTCTTGCAATAATTTTAGTCATAAAGCACTAGATTGTAGAGCTAATGTATGAAGTGATCACGTGAGAGATAAAAATAGATGTTCTTATAAGACCTCAAAGAATGATTATATGAGCATCAAAACCAAAATTTCTCATGGGTTTGTTGATAGAAACTACAATTCATTTTCTCCCCTACTTGATTACAATATTGAATGTTAAGTGCAATAACTATGGGAACATAACATGTGACTATAGAAGCAACATAATAAAGTATCCTAAACAAAGTAGAGAAGAAGATGTTCTTACCAAGCATAGAGAAGAATACACAAAGGTGTGAAAAAGGAAGTAAGAAGAACCAAATAAGGAAGAATGTGGACTTGCAATGTATGCTCAAGACAAAGGAAAACAATGGTACCTTGATATAGGATGTTCAAAACACATGACAGGGAATCACAACAAATTTCTCACCCTAAAGGAAGAAAAAGGAGGCAACATTACCTTTGGGGATAATGCTTCTGGAAGGATAGTTGGAAATTGTACCATTAGTCTTGTAACAGAAAGACTAAAACACATAATCTCTTGTAGGGTTAAAACACAATATTCTAAGTGCCATTCAAATGTGTGATCAAGGTTACAATCTCACATTTCATTCTAAAGGATGTGAGATAAGGAAAGTAGGTTCAAGAAGATTAGTGGCAATGCAAATAGAACCCCTAGCAATGTATACGTTCTCAATGCAGTTAAAGGATAAAAATGTTGTATGGGACAATCAAACAAAAGTTGGTTATGGCCTAGAAGGATGGGTAATATAAAGTTTGACAATATAGTAAAACTCAACAAGACACAAGCAGTAAGAGTTATGCCAAGGATCTCAAAACCTACAAACACTATTTGTAATCCATGTCAGCATGGGAAGTAGACGAGAGTTAGTTTCAAAACAAAGGAGCACTCAACATCAAATCCATTGAAACTTGTACACACATACCTTTGCAGGCTAGTAAGAAAAAAAAAATTAAAAGGTGAGTGTTATTTTATGTTTCTTATTGATGATTACACAAGAATGACATGGGTTACATTTCTTAAAGAAAAATATGAAGCATTTGAGAAGTTTAAAGCTTTCAAAGTCCTAGTTGAAAATGCGACTGATTTAAAAATCAAGTGCTTAAGATCAGACATAAGAGGTGACTTTACCTCTTATGAATTTTATGAATTATGTGAGAATCATGGAATCAAGAGACATTTTTCGGAAGTAGGGACTCCACAACAAAATGGAGTTGTAGAAAGGAAGAACATAATTGTACAAGAAATGGCTAGAAAAATGATGACTGAAGCCAAACTACTAGACACCTTTTCGAGAGAAGCACTCAACACAATAGTTTGCGTTTTGAATAGAGCACAAATTAAAGTGAACAACAACAAGACACCTTATGAATTATGGAAAGCTAGATTAGCTACAATCGAATACTTCAAATTATTTGGGAGCAAGTGCTATACAAATAAAAATGAAGATAGTTTAGGAAAGTTCGATTCTGGAACAAATGATGGTATCTTTCTTGGCTATGCATATGGAAGCAAGGCCTACAAATGCTACAACAAAAGACTGCACAAGGTTGTAGATAATATTGATGTAAGAGTGGATGAAGCAATACCTCAAAAGGAAAATTCACAAACAAATGAATATCCAGAGGAGACAATCTATACAAAACGAGAAAAGGAAGAAGAAGAGGAAGAAGAAAAGAAAGAACAAGAAGAAATAGAATGTCAATATCCAAAGACACCATCCGAATTTGTTCAAAAGCATCATCCAAAAAATCAAATTATTGGTGATATAGATATGAGAGTTGAGACTAGAAGAAGATTGAACTTTTATTTTCTATCTAAAATAGAGCCCAAGAACTTTGCACAAGCCACTGAAGATAAGGATTGGGTTAATGCTATGAAAGAAGAAATAAATCAGATTGAGAAGAATGAGACATGGGAACTTGATCTCAGACTAGAATGAAAGAATGTTATTGCACAAAATGGGTCTTCAAAACCAAATTGGATGAATATGGAAACATAGTAATAAATAAAGCAATATTGGTTTGTAAAGGGTATGTTCAAGTTGAGGGTATTGACTTTGAAGAAACCTTTGCTTCAATTGCAAGATTAGAAGCAATCAAAATGTTTTTGGCATTTGTGTTTTTCAAGAACTTGAAAGTATATCAAATGGATGCTAAATCATCCTTTCTAAATGGAAATTTAGTAGAATAAGTATATATTGAACAACCAAAAGGATTTCAATTTTCAGAAGAAAAAAAATAAAAAAAAATAAAAAAATAAAAAATATTATGTATGTGTACTGAAGAAATCACTTTGTTGACCAAAGCAAGCTCCCAGAGCTTGGTATTAAAGAGTTGACAAATACCTACAAAAACAAGGTTTCAAAAGAGGAGTTGTAGACAACAATCTTTACATCAAAACAAACAATGAAAATGTGTTAATCATTGTGGTTTATGTGGATGATATCATATTTGGAGGTAATAATGACAGAATGAGCCAAAAGTTTGCAGAAGAAATGCAAAAAGAATTTTATATTTCCATGCTTGTAGAATTTTTATTCTTTATAGGGTTGTAGATTTCTCAATCCAACAAAGGCATATTCATTTCTTAGACCAAATATATCAAGGAAATGTTGAAGAAATTATGAATGGAAGACAATGCATCTATCAGTACACCCATGATCACAGGATGTAAATTGAGCAAAGCTGAAGAATATTTAGAAGCAAATCAAACACTATACATGTCAATGATTGACATCCTACTATATGTGACAATATCAAGGCCATACATCATGCAAGCGGTAGGATTAGTTGCAAGATTCCAATCTGCACCAAAGGAGACACATGTGTAAGAAATAAAAAAGAATATTCATATATTTGAAGGGCACATTGGACTTTGGCTTGTGGCATTCAAGAAGTAAAGACTTCACTCTAACAACATATACATATGCAGATTGGGAATTAAGTATTAATGACAAGAAAAGTACCAATGGAGGTGCATTCTTTCTAGGAAACCATCTAATATCATCGTTGAGTAAGAAGAAAACTACAATCTCTCTATCCACAACATAATCCAATAATACTGCAACAACAACATGTTGCACACAAGTACTCTAGATGAAGTAAACATTGAAGGATATAAAGGTAGAATATGATCAACCAATCTCAATCATCTATGGCAACAAAAGTGCAATAGAAATTTTATAGAATCGTGTTATGCACTCAAATATGAATCATATTCCCATCAAGTACCACTTCCTAAGAGAACAGGTAGCCGAGCAAAGTGTCCAGATGGAATGCATTGCCACCAAAGAACAAGTTGCATATAGTTTTACCAAACCCATTCCTGAGACACATTTGAATATGTCAGACAGAAGCTGGGAGTGATATCCCTCTCATCTCATAAGTAAAGGGAAGCAAAAGCTAAGGGGGAGTATCCCTTTTCCATTGATGTCAAAGGAGGAGAAGTTGTAGATAGAGGAAGAATTATAGACACAAGGAGAGTCACAAAAAAGGGGAGTATTATAGAATTGACTAAGGGTTGCCATCAATGACAAAGGGGGAGATTGTTGAAAATATTGTTTTCATTGATGTGGGAGACTATAGATGTCGAAGATAAAGATTGCAAGATGGATATTGTTGTAAATATTGTTTTTGGATTTTTGATGCTTAGTTTGGATACCCTATCTTTGAAGGCATTTTTACTCTAAAGATGTAGCTCAAATGGGAGTATATGATATATGGTTGAAAAGCTTATTTTGAAATATTTCCAACTGTATATTTCACTCCCTCTAACTCCTTAGGAATGAGGAGATATGGAATATTATGTCCGGTTGGCCCAACCAAAAATTATGGGTTGGCCCAACCAGTTTTAAAAGTCGGCCCCATAAGTGAACACATAAACACTACAAACACATGATAGGTGTATGCATTTTAAGAGTATCCAAGAAAGAAGAGAAAACATAAGTGTGCAAAAGAGATCTAAGGTGCGCAAGAGGAGATGGGGAGTATTCTTGGGGTCTAAAGGTGCATACAAGGAGTTTTCTTGGAGTTTTAAGGGTGCACTATGAAGGATTAAGGTCTATGATGATGCAAAATGCACTGTTTTGGGGTTGTGATGCTACATTTTGGAATTATATTCTAGGAATGATGCTATGAGGTTCACTGGGGCATGAAGGCTATGAGGTTCACTGGGGCATGATGCTATGAGGTTTTGGGGTTGTGAAATGCATGAAGTATGAAGCATGCAGGTGAAGTCATAAGTACTATGTGTATGCAGATCTTAGATTGCTTCCTATACAAGTCTTACTAAATTGGTTCTTAGGTGAGGAGATTGGTGTCTCCAGTAGGTTGGTGCCTACAAAATATCTTGTTGTGTTGGTGCTTAATGAAGAGATTTGTGTCTCTAGTAGGTTGGTTCCTACATAATATCTTTTTGAGTTGGTGCTCAATTTAAGAGATTGGTGTTTCTAGTAGGTTGGTTTCTACAATCTTTTATAAAGATAAGATTTTGCGGTTTTCTCTCACAAGGGTTTCCAAATTAAACTTTGTGTACTGTGATTTGAGCTTACATGCATTTACTATCTTAAAGTTAAAGAATGATTGATGAATGCTCATTTAAAGTAAAAAGTATATTATAATGATTCACCCCCCCACTCAACATAAGCATAAGTTTAACACCTACCCACTTCAATTGTGTATAAATATGCCACAACTCTCTCATTTGTAAATCACCTTGTGATCTTCTTAATCATTATTTATCTTATTTGCATCATTCTTTTGTAAAGTGTTTTATGCCTAAGGGAATCTATATCTTTGACATTGTCTTATGCTTGGGCATCTCTCTCTCTCTCTCTCACATGGGTTTGTTTTTCTCTAACACACTTACTCATGGTTACGTTCTCTCACTAGGGTTTTTCTCTATTGGACGATTTCTCTTCAATCCTTGCATTTCCCTAATGTTGTTTTCTTCTTATTTAATGTAGGATTTTGGGTTTGTTTTGGTTCCATTCTATTCTCATGTTTCCTCTTGTGATCTCAACATGGTATTAGAGTGTGTTTGAACCTTTCCCTACTCATTTTAATATTACTTATGCTTTCTTCTTGGTTTTTCATGCTCTTATATTATGTGATCAAGTTTTCGCATGCATAAGAGTGTTTGACTTGGGGAGTATCGAGGTTATTTTCATGGTATATTGTTGGTTGGAGAAAGAACCTTATTTAAGGCCATTTGAGATTGTTTTTGTGAATGTGTTTCAGAGATACATTCCATATATTGGAGTGCCCAACATCAATGTTTACCTAATTATTTATTTCAACCATATTTCTTGAGCTGATCCATGGTTGTGGGTTGGTGACATCACTACCTTTTATGATTGTAGAACCAAGGTTTCATACAATATCCCTTATTCTTATTTCTAGAATCAATTTGGAAATTTTGGTTAGTGGCATTTTCTTAAGGGTTGCAAAAATATAGTTTCTCGATCTTGTTTTTTTTTTTTTTCTTAATTTGTAACCAATCCAAATATTTTTGGCCAGTGGCACAATCCTAAGGGATGTGGAACTAAGGTTTCTAGACACGATTGTTTTTTTATCATTCGCCGATTCATATATTTTTGGTTGGTGCCATTGCCCTAAGGGATAAAAAAATGGGTTTCCTTATTATTATTTTTTAGTAGTTGATCCAAAGATATTTTATCTAGTGGCAAATTGGGGTATAGAACTACAATTTTTAGATCCGATTTTTCAATAGCTAGTCCAAAGATATTTTGGTTGGTGAAATTTCCCTAAGGGATGCAGAATTGGGGTTTCTAGATCATCTCTCCTTTTGGGCTTCAAAAAGCCTCTTTCAAACCTAGAACTATTCTTCATGTTCATTTTTGTAGCACATTTTTTCTCCTTTTAGTTGTACTCTTCAACTAAGACTTGAGTCATCCCAGTGCAGATCTTGTATACTGTAGATTTATTTGAAATAAGTTGGTATTATTTTCATTCTTTGGGTCTAATCAAGGTGACATTTTTTGTACCTATGTGTGACATATTTGAGCATAATGTATTCAAAGTGGATTTTTCCCTAGTAAATGGGGCTACTTATATTTGGGTCGATTAGATAAGGAAGGAACCTATATGGAATTTTTGTCATAATGATGGATATTTTTTTTCCGAAGAAGAAAATATTTGTGTTGATATTTCAAGAGGAAATCAAATACACATAAGTGTTATGGAGAAAATTTCATAGGTGCACAGTAATATCTCCTTAGGATCTTCCTACTGATCCTAGACTAACAATGGACAAGACTTCTATGGTTTTCCTCTAGAAACAAGCAAATGGATTCACATTTAAACTAAGACTTCTTGGTTGTTACAGTCCTGAAGTTCCAACTCCAACTCTTACAACCTCCTTCCTGAAAACAAGAGAAAAAACAATACCATTCTACTTCTCTTCCTAGTGTTAAAATCTTAGATCTAGCTTTGATCTAACGTGATCTATGAAAGAATAAATCAGATATGAACATTCATACATGAAATACAAACATTCATAGGGGAAAAACAATGGTATATTAATTCAAATGATAGAAGTACATCAATACTATTACCTCTTGGTGTAGATGCACTGCTCCTTTCCCCTTGCTCCTCCTCATATCTTCAACCAAGCTAGGAAACCTGACTACAACTGATGTAGATGAGGAAGTACCTCTGAATTTTAGCAGCATGTATCTGTGAATGACTCTTCCTCGCATGATCAAGATTTTTCTTCTTTATATAGATGTTGATTAAGGTTGGTTGTCATTGATGTCAACCCTTGAAGAAAGCCCCGTAGCAAAAAGGTTTGGGTAATGGACCCAATATTGTTTGATGTAAATATGACTCATTATTGTTTTTTCATGGTTAATAAGAAATAAATATGGATGAACTCCAAAGTGGTCCCCTTATGGTGAATGCCCTCACGGGAAGACGCTTTGCGGAGTAAGAGAACCCATGATTAATTGTGGAATAATGAGATGAAGGAAAGTGAATTTGTCAGGGAAACTATCCTATATGGATAGTTCTTGTCATGCCATTTCCGGTGGTATGTGGAACGTAACATAACTCCTCACGGTTAGAGAGTTATGGCCATGAGAAGTTGGAGACCCCAGGTTTGGGTAATGGACCCAAGTTTGTTT
>ML803202.1:2256-36753 GCA_009831015.1 Picea engelmannii | reverse complement strand
TCATCAGTACAGATGCTGACTCATCCCTTGTTGATTTGGCTAGGTTGACCAAAATTTGACCACAAATATATTTCGATCCATAACTCCATTTGACGAGCCGTTTACACCGTTGAAAATATTGCGACGCGCTCTTCACGATGATGCCACTTTCACTAAGTTTTTAGGACTCTGAATTTTTTCCCTTTCTCTATCTGCTGAGGCCATTCTGAGCTTCCTTAGTTGCTTCTGCGAGTTATAAGTTGTCCTTAGTATTTCCTAGATCCATTTTGGAGCACGCCTTCCCACTGATAGATTTTTGGACCACCTAAATATTTCATCAATCAACAGATAAGTGACGGAAGAGTTCCCTCACCTTGTCCTTCTCAATCCACTTTGCTTTGCTTGGATGTGTGCCCTTTAAGCCTACTCGAAAATAATCAACATCACCACTGCGTGAAGTCCTCGTCCTTATGTACAAGATGGTATCTTCCTTTAACTCATCTAAGTACTCAGGAGAAAACCCATCAACTGAAGGTATTGAAACTTCCTCATCCTGATCCATGATCATGGGAGGCTCAAAAAGTTTCAAGTTATCTACATTTACAACTAAGTAAATTTGCATATAAGGTGGAAGATATAGACGAAAAGCATTCGTACCACTTTTCTCCAAAATAGTGAAGGGTCCATAATGAATGGTCTTGAGTTTATTACCTTCACCATTCAATCTTTCCTTGCTGATGTGAAGCCATACCTGGTCTCCAACCTGGAACTGATGATCAACCCTGTGTTTGTCATGCCGAGATTTATACTATGCTTGAATTTTCTCCAACTGTTTCCTGACTGCTTGGTGTACCTATTGGATCCTCTGAATGAACTTGCGGGCTGTGTCTTCATTTCTTTCTTCATTTGAATCAACATCTCTCCCATACATCAAGTCCAAAGGAACTTTAGGCAGGTACCCAAAACATGTCTCAAAAGGCGAACATTGAGTGGAGGAATGTAAGGCTCGTTTGTAAGCATGTTGTACATATGGTATCTGTTCATCCCATACTTTGGGATGCTTGCTGTAGTAGCCTCGAAGTAAAATAACCATTGTCCGGTTAAAAACCTCTGTCTGTCTGTCGTTCTGTGGATGGAAAGCAGTGCTCCTCTTCAACTTGGTGCCCATCATTCTCCACAAGCTTGTCCAAAAATCCCCAAGGAATCGAGTATATTGATCCGAGATAATGGATGTGGGTAACCCAAAGTGAACCCAAACATACTGAAAGAAGAGATTATCATTCTTCTCAACAATGGTTTTCTTTTTACATGGCATTAAGATACACATCTTGTTGAACCTATTAACACATAAAATTGATCATGTAAAGGAGGATTTGTGGTTTTCAGAGCCTACATTTAGCTATATCTCCCCCTATTATGTCATACCATCAACTAACATCCTCCTCAGAGTATGCAAGCTATAGTTGAGTTGGCTCTGCAAACTGACACTGTGAACTAGTTAAGGAAGAGGGTTGTCGATTGGATAGTTTGCAAGCATCCTGGTCCAAATTCAAAATTACCAGCATCAACCTCATATCCATCAGGTACTCCATGAGAATTTTTGTCTTGTTTGGAGGTTAGGAAGGGTTTGGATACTTGATTTTACTTTGGCTCTACGAACTGGCTCAGGTGCTGCAAATTTAGACAGGCGCTACGAAATGCGCTACATAATGTGCTGCACAAACTCTATTCTAAGACTATTGAACTAGTATTTTTGACCAACTGACTTCCAGAAGCATTTCCGGGTGAACCAAGGTGAATTTAAAAATCCAAGGGAGGTTATTGTCAAGAACGGACCCATGAACATTAACCTCTTTGATTTTTCACACATGTGTCATAGATTTGGATATTCGAAAGAATATTTGAGCCCTATGTTTTCAGTTTTCAATATTTCCTATTTGAGACATGTTTTTACGACATGTATTCCGTCCAACTGGGCATAAATTTCAAAAACTTGAGAGAGGATTTTATTTAGAATGAGCTCATATTAAAAAAACGTTCTCATATTTTACACAAATGTTATATTTTGATAATTACAAGTGTCACTTTGAAGCCTATTTTTCAGAATTTTGCCTCTTGAAAAGCAGGAAAATAGTTAAAATGTGTCATTTTATGTTTGTAGTTGTTTCTATTTTGGGAAAGGGGTTGGATTTCGAATGAGTGATCTGGAAAGGACCTATATGGATATATATTCATTGTACAAGAGGAGAGGGAGGTTGGTTTTTATGATCCAAGAGAGGAGAGATCTATAGGAGCAATTGAGTTGCTCATTTGTAAGCCCGAGGGCATGTGTTGTAGGCATTTCTGCCATTAGAGATTCATGAAAGTTGTGATACCAAACTGTTTTTCTCTTGTTTCCATTTTGTATTATCATCTTGCTTGAGTAATATTTACAGATTTTGAAGATCAAAAGCTTCCTTTGGTTAATGAATTCATGAGTTGCAAAGGATTTGTGGCAATTGCTTATTAATCATAGATTATTGTTCAAGCCCTCTTTAATCTATATTACAGAAAGGATCTATGTTATGTGGATATTCTTCTCTTTGTTTGCCTTCTATTCTTCTATCCTTCGTTGCATAAGCATTTTTTATAGTAGGAATCATGATTGCCTTTGATCTGTAGGATGTTATAACTCCATGCCCAATGGAATGCCTCTGCAAACATTTCGCTGCCCTCCAGGGATGATTTTAGGGGCCGAATTTCGCTCATGGGCTAATTTTCCATGGTTTTTCCAAAAACGAGATTCTCTATTTTAAAAATGATTCGCCCAAATTCTATAGGATAAAACTATTTTACCTTAAAAATTACCAATTTAAAAAAAAAAAAATGTATAAACTACTTAGAAATTCAAATGTTTTTACAAAAATATTGCCAAACATTTATAGTTGACATATGAAGGATTAGTAAGATTCACCAAGGTTTTTACATTTTAAAATAAATTTCCATCCTTAAAATCATCCCTGCTGCCCTCTCCCTTTCTTTCTCATCTTGCTGATCCACCATTTCAAACTATTTTAATCCATTTACATTTTGATGGGTATTGGGATTATCCTCTAGCAGTATGAGGGTGACTCTCAGTGCTAACATTTTTGGTGTTGTTGTTGGGGACAGATTTGAGCAGATTGAAAAGAGCCCTGGGAAGAATGACATTGCACAACTCCAACTTTAGATGGTGAATGAAGTTGGACACCTTCAAGACTGCACATTCACCATGACGAATCCATTGTTCAGAATCAGTTGGCGACCCCACTGGAATGAGAGAAATTAAATGGCTATGGAGGCTATCCTGGCCAAGAGGTTTTCCCCACTCAATTTATCATCCATATCTAGTTATCCACATCATGTGCCTCAAATTGATGAATGGAAAGATTTGCTGCCAAGATTTTATGAAGGTGAGAATGACAACCCTGTTGAGCATGTTCTAGAATTTCATTCTTTGATGCAGTAGCTTGACATCCAACATCAAGACATACATATGAAGCTATTTATGTACTCTCTTCAAGGATATGTTCGTCTTTGGTATTAGTCTCTTGAACCTTCTAGCATTTTTTTACTCAAAGAGTTTCACGCTGCTTTCAATATTCATTGTCAAAAGTTTTATTCCTTTGAGTTAATTTGTCATAGCTGTTGTGAGGAGTATAAAGACTGTGTTTAGGATATAATTGATTCTTATGAAGACTGTGAGAATGAAGAAGATGCCTTGGATGAGGAATCAACTCTTTCTCTTCCCTGTTCATCTACATTAGATGAAAATTTTGTTTGTTGTTTTAGTAAGGAAAATGCAGAAATTGAGTCTATTCTGGAAACTGATACTCTTTATAACCCTGTCTCTAAAAGACCTAGATATGAGAAACCTATCGTTGACTCATATGGTGATGATAAGATATTACTTCCCGGATTGAATCTTGAAAGGAAACCTATTTTTAACAATGAAGAACAACTTTCTCATGTTGGGAAAAAAATATCTCTTGATATGTCATTCGAGACTCCTCCTTTATTTGATCATTATGGAGACAGTGATGAAGATGCTGAGGTGTTTTTTGTCCTGGAAGAAAAAATCATTAGTAGCCAGGCTTCTAATGAAAATGAATTTTTTTACCAAGAGCAACATGTTAAAGAGAAACATCCATTCATTGATATACATGAGGAGATTTCTTGCAATCGTCTAGCAGATGTTTTTAGAGAAGATAAAAGGAAAGTGGATCAACAACCTGCATCAACCATTCATTCACCTGTACTTGCAACAAAAATTCAACCATATGTGAGAAACTATAAAAAAGAGTAGTTTTTCTGTTATCAACCCAATAAGTTTTATCACCTATTTTATGACCCTATAGGGGAGTACATGGAGTTGCATTTCCTCAATGTATTAAAGCCTTCAAGATTTGTCATACCTTCAACATTGGGAGGTAATCTGAAGAATGTAATTAATTTTCTGTCACAAATTTATTATCTCTTGATGATCAGTGGCAGAGTAAGAAAGTTTGCAGTTAGGAAGTTACTTGAGTGGCTCTGGTGGAAGTTTTTTTTCACCTAACCTATTGTAAAAAATCAGTTAGTTTAGGATTGTACATAAATAAATTCCATCTGGAGCATGTGTGTTTATTTTCTCTTTGTAAGTAGAGTAGTGTACATGTCAGGATGTTGTCTTTAAAAAAATGTGTTTGATCTTGACTCCACAACCCAACAACTAAGGAACTAGATCTGCAACAGTTCTTAGAGCATCACAGGGAGGTCTCCATCCCTTATGGAGCCAGATGTTAACACATAAAATTGATCATGTAAAGGAGGATTTATGGTTTTCAGAGCCTACATTTAGCCATATCTCCCAATATTATGTCATACCATCAATTAACATCCTCCTCGGAGTATGCAAGCTATAGTTGAGTTGGCACTGCGAACTAGTCAAGGAAGAGGGTTGTCAGTTGGATAGGTTGCAAGCATCCTGGTGCAAATTCAAAATTACCAACATCAACCTCATAGCCATTAGGTACTCCATGAGATTTTTTGGTTTTTTTGGAGGTCAGGAAGGATTTTTCTACTTGATTTTACTTTGGTGCTACGAACTAGCTCAAGCGTTGCGAATTTAGAGAGGCACTACGAAATGTGCTGCAAAAACTTTGTTCTAAGACTGTTGAACTGATATTTTTGACGAACTGACTTCCAAGAGCATTTCCGGGTGAACAAAGATGAATTTTCAAAATCCAAGGGAGGTTATTTTCAAGCACGGACCCATGAACATTAACATCTTTCATTTTTCACATAGGTGTCATGGATTGTGAGATTCGAAAGAATCTTTGAGCCCTATGTTTTCAATTTTCACGATTTCCTGTTTGAGACATGTTTTTGCGACACGTATTTTGACCAACTGGAGATGAATTTAAAAAAACCGAGAGATATTTTATTTAGAACGAGCTCTTCTACAAAACCTGTTCTCATATTTTACATAGCTGTTATAGTTTGATAAATAAAAGTGTCACTTTGAAGCATATTTTTCAGAATTTTGCCTCCTTAAAAGCAGAAAATTAGCTAAAACGTGTCATTTTCTGTTTGCGGTTGTTTCTATTTTGGGAAAGGGTTTGGAGTTCAAATGAGTGAGCTGGAAATGACCTATAGGGATATATATTCATTGTACAAGAGGATAGGGAGGTTGGTTTTTATGATCCAAGAGAGGAGAGATCTAGAGGAGCAGTTGAGTTGCTCATTTGTAAGCATGAGGGCATGTGTTGTAGGAATTTCTGCCATTAGAGATTCATGAAAGTTGTGATACCAGACTGTTTTTCTCTTGTTTCCATTCTTTCTTATCATCTTTCTTGAGTAATATTTACAGATTTTGAAGATCAAAAGCTTCTTTTGGTTAATGAATTCATGAGATGCAAAGGATTTGTGGTAATTGCTTGTTAATCATAGATTATTGTTCAAGCACTCTTTAATCTATATTACAGAAAGGATCTCTGTTATGTGGATATTATTCTCTTTGTTTACCTTCTATTCTTCTATCCATCTTTTCATAATCTTTTTGTCTAGTAGGCAACTTGATTTCCTTTGATCTATTGGATGTTATAACTCCATGCCCAATGGAATGCCTCTGAAGAATTTTTGCTGCCCTCTCCCTTTATTTCTCATATTGCTGATCCACCTATTCAAACTATTTTAATCCATTTACATTTTGATGGGTACTGGGCTTATCCTCTAGCAGTTTGAGGGTGACTCTCAGTGCTAAAATAACATATCCACTACAACATTCAAATAGTCATGACCCCTTTTCGACATTGGTAAACCCCCAACAAAATCCATGGAGATAATTTTCTATGGATGGGATGGAACAGGTAGTGGTGAGTATATCCTCAATTTTCTATTAGTGGGCTTACAAGTAGAACACATCACACACCCCTTTAAATATTTAGTTACAATTGCTTTCATTTGAGGCTAGTAACAAAACTATGAAAATGAGCCATAGTTTTTCCTACCCCAAAATTCCCAGACACAAGAGAAGTGTGAGCTTCTCRTATTACATGGACTCGTTCACTTGTAGGAATACATAGCTTTCCAAGATGGTAGAGTAGTTTTCCCTGCAGACAATAGTTCTCTGCCTCTGCACCATAGGTTAGCTTCTCATATACTTCTTTAAAATCTTCATCATTGACATATTGTTCCACATGGGTATTATGAGATAAAGAAGCATTCTTCAAAATAATAGAAGCAACAATAGGAGGTCTAGAAAGCATATCAACTACCTTGTTACTTGTACCCTTTTTGTACTTGATTACCAAATGAAATTGGTGTAGGAAACCCATCCATCTGTAATGTCGAGATTGTTGCAGTTTGGTTTGTGCTTGTAGATACTGTAAGGGTTGGTTCTTTGTATGTATGATTGTTTCCTTCCCTAACAAGTAGTGCTTCCATTTCTTTACGCTTTGAACTAATGCATACAACTCTTTATCATATGTAGGATAGTTAACAACAACTTGGATAAAAGTTTCAGAGTGGTAACATATAGGATTATGATATTTCATCAATACTGCACCCATGTCGTATCTGTTGGCATATGTCTCGATCTCGAAGGGTTGTTGAAGATTTGAAAGTGCTAATATTGGTGTGGTATTGATCTTTTCCTTCAAAGGGTCGAAATAATTTTGTTACTTTCCTCCCCACTGAAAAGTGTTCTTCACACTGGTTAAGGCATGTAAAGGATATTCTATAAAGGATAAGTTTGAAATGAACCTCCTCCAATACTAGACCGCACCTAAGAATATTTGTATCTCAGTTACACTTTTGGGCTCAGGCCAATTTACAATTACATCAATCTTGGAAGGATCAATTTTTAATTGTCCTCCTCCTACAATATGACCTAAGTACACAAGTGAAATCTTTCCAAATTCACACTTGGAAAATTTTACATACAACTTTTCCCTTTGCAAAGTATCCAATACTTGCTTTACATGCCTCACATGTTCATCCCAAGTCCCACTAAATATAAGAATGTTGTCTAAATATAAAATCACAAAATCATCTAGAAAAGGCCTGAATACATCATTCATCACATGCATGAAAGTTGTCGAAGCATTACAAAGACCAAACGACATAACTAACCACTCAAACAATCCCTGTTTGGTTTTAAAGGCAGTCTTCCATGCATCCTGTTCTGCAACCACGATCTGATGGTATCCACAGTGCAAATCCAACTTAGTGAAATAAACAACATTCTTTAATTGATCAAGTAAATCATCTATATGAGGAAGAGGGTATCGATTTTTCACTGTGATTTTATTTAAGGCTCAATAATAGACACACATTCACCATGTGCCATCTTTCTTTGGCACCATCACAATTGAAGAACCATAAGGAGATGAGTTGGGCCTGATGACCCCTTGATCCAATAAACCTTGTACCTGCTTCTTGATCTCTGTCATCTCTACAACTGACATCCTGTACATGCCCACATTAGGAAGAGGAGAATCTTGCTGAAGATGTATTTCATGTTGGATTTCCCTCTTAGGAGGTAATCCATCTGGTTCCTATAAAATATCATCATATTTAGAAACAATATAAATTAATTCTTTCTTATGAGAAGGATCACATCCTTGGAAAGTGTCGGATGTTCCGACATCTTTCTCCCTTATGACCATGAGTACATATCTATTATTAGTGTTTATGAGTCTCTTCATTTGTCCTACACTAACAAGTGTTGTGTTTACCCTCATGATGTGAGCTCTAACAATATATTCCACTCCCCCCTTAGTAAGGTGGTATTTGTTCTCATGACAAAAGAAGACTGCTTTTATATCATAAAGATAAGGACTCCCCAACACTATGCCACATATATCAAGTGATACAACATCCAAATCCACTTCATGAATCAACTTTGAAGCAATATCAAATATGACCCTACATTGTTTGGTGACATTAAGTTTTTCTTTATCACATACCCAACCAAGAGGATAAGGCTTTGGATGTGGTTTCGTTTCAAGACCCATATTTTTGACAAGTGATTCAGATCTCAAGTTTACTTGGGAACCTGGATCAAATAATGTATCTATCTTAGTGTGTTTAGATACAACTCTTATATGAAATAATTCATTCCTCCTTCGTTCATCATCATGAGATTCATTATTGGAATTTGAACTAGCATGAAGAGGATATTTACCTTGTACTCCAACCACTATGATCTTTCCTTCATCTCCTGAATCAGAACCAATATCTTGTTTCACTGTAGCAATGGATTTTGTCTTTCCCTTTCCACTGAACTATTTCCGTCTCTTCTCTGGATGTAGTTTCCAACAATTTTCATCATCATGATCACTTTTCTTGCAATGAGTGCAAGATGGCTTTCCTTCTTCTCTCTTTACCATGTCATTACTCTTGTCCTTCCTTTTAAACTTATTAAATGGCTTATGTGGGAGATTGGAAGGTTTCTTTGTGGGATCTTCTTGAACATTCTTTCCCTTGTTCTCAAGGTGAGTGGCTTGCACACAAACTTCGTCAAGATTGGTGGGGGTTGAACAATAGAAAAGTATGATGAATATAACTGTGAAGTGCGCCAATATAATTCATTAAATTTTCATAAGAATCCAAAGGAATGTTTAATGCAAGAGCTTTCTTCCTAAATTCTTTTGTGAAACTTTGTATAGTTTGACCTTTAATTTGTCTTAAAGTTTTCCATTCCATCATTGCTTTATGTAAATAACCCAATCGATAAAATTTCTTCCTTATCATTGATTTAAATTCCAAAAATGAGGAAAGAGGATTACCACACTTACTTCTGTCCTAAAGTTTTCTCTCCCACCATACGAGAGCAGTGCCTTCCAACCAAAGAGAAGCCAATATCACTTTAACTTCCTCTTCATCAATCTGTTGAACACAACAATATATTTCAACCTGTCGGATCCAATTATCTAGCTTTTCAGGATTAACATCTCCATTAAACATAGGTAAAACAAATTTTACATCAAGCTTTAATAATGTTTTCTTAAAATAGGCTTTATGGATAGAATGATGAGAATGCTTAGAGGAAGAAGAATTAGAACTTGATGGTGAAGATGGAGGCTCAGGAGGGTCTCCTCCAGCCCCTTGATTTACCAAAGCATCATCATCGGCTTATGCTTCCTTTTTCTTCCCTTTCTTCTTCATCCTCTTCTCATAGTCTCCATACATTCGTTCAACCATTTATGACATGTGATAAAAGACCATATGGAAGTTTTTCTCCTGTTCATCACGCCTGTCCTCTTCTACCATTTTCTTCCTTTGGGATGCACAACCAACTTCAGGATTGAAAGTATTAAGAGTTCCTTCACCCTACTTATGCTTGGCCCTAGTAAGAATTCACACTCAACAATTCACGTCAAAGATGACTGCTATGATACCAACATGATCTGATATTGTTTCATTGAAGTGACTTATAAAGAATTGTATTAAATGAGCATAAATTAAAGTGCACCATTACAGAAGGAAAAGATCAATAATGAAGATACATAAGCATTAAATCTGAACACAAAACTTGATAACATATTTCATCCCTAGTGGACTACGTCTCTGGGTCCTGCTCTCAAATGGGTAGGCCTTTTTATTAACTCAACAAAATAATTTGGCAAAATACATAAGTATACCTCATTCTGGAATTAAGCTACAAAATCTTTGCTCAGATTCGAAAAAAGACATCATCATTGAATTCATGGCGTCGAATTACCCAAAAATGACTATCTCCACGCCTCAATCCGACTCTGGCACTCCCAGGCCCAAGAGAAATTTTGTCTTGGTTTTCGTGCCCTACAACCTGCAATTAATTCCAAAAAAAATCCACGAAAATTGTGGGCATTGTAAACAATGGGGCCATTTGGCCTATTGGTTAGTGGAGCTATAGTTAAGGCATATATAATGGGGGAGGTCCCGGGGTTGAGCATGCGGGCCTCCCCTTTTGGGTGTTTGTTATAACTTATATAAAATATATTTATTGGTGGTTCGCCAAACTTTTGGAGGTGGTTAGATATGTCCTTTGGCCGCCAGATTTGGTGGGGCTCCACTAGATTTTGCGGACCCATTTTTGTTTTTTGAATTTCGAATCTCGGGCCCTCATTAGGCATTTTACCACTGCCACATGGCAACCCATGACTGGGCCATGTGGCATCCAACCATTGGGCCACATGGCAGCCAACCATTGGGCCATGTGGCATCCAACCATTGGGCCACACCAACCACTTTCACAATCACCTGCCACATCATCCTACCGCGTCAACGTACCACGTCACCATATGGTATGCCACATGGATGTACGGACTGCCATTTGGTGATTTTTCATTGGTCCACAGATTGACTCGAAAAAGCTAAAAATGAGTGACACGCCACCATGCTGATGTCATAATGGCACGTGTCGCCTCCTACGTGTGCCATGTGCACTGTATGGATGTTGACTTCATTTGTACTGATGTTGAGGTCAGTAGTACAGATGCTGACATCAACAGTACGAATGCTGACTTGGCTAGGTTGACCAAAATTTTACTGCGAATATCTTTCAATCCGTAACTCTGTTTGACGATCCATTTATGCCGTTAGAAATATTGCGAGATGCTCTTCGCTATGATGCCACTTTCACTGAGTTTTGAGGACTTTGAATTTTTTCCCTTTCTCTATCTGCTGAGGCCATTCTGAGCTTCCTTAGTTTCTTCTACGAGTTCTGAGATGTCCTTAGTCTTTCCTGGATCCTTTTTGGATCAATCACCCTACCTATCTGAGTTGTGTATAAATAGACCACAATTGTATAATTCGTAGGTCATATTGTGATATTATTAGTCATTATTTATCCTATGGGAATCATTATTTTATAAAGTGTTTTATTCCCAAGGGCACTTATATCTTTGGAATTCACTTATGCTTCACCATTTTTCACTTTCTCTTGTGCATGGGTTTATTTTTCTCTAGTGCACTTATTGATGGTTACTTTATCTCACTGGGGATTCTCTCTATTGGTTAATTTATCTCGAATCCTTTCATTTTTAAACCTAATGTTGTTTTCTCCCTATTTATTGTAGGATTTTGGGTTTGTTTTGGTTCCATAAGATTCTCTTGTTGTTTCTTGTGATTTGAACACTTAGTTTTGTTTTTGGGAGTTCTAATGGAGGACAAGTTATGATTCAGGGTGGTTTAGATACTAAAACTACACAATCCACTTCACATTAAGGAGAAGTTAGGAGGTCATACTTAATATTGTCACAACATATAGTAGAGAAAGAGATACATGAAGGAAAACAAATAATAATTTTTGGGGCCCTTAGAGCAAGGGAGGTCTCTATAAGAGGTAATAAATGGTTTTGCTTTCCTTAAATATGTGTGGGTTTGGATTTTCCCACAAAAAAAACCATAATGTGGGTAGAATATAATATAAACCAAATATTTTTTTGTTTCAAGAAACAATGATAGGTGTGTTAAGGGAACTAAATTTCCTTTAACTCAAGAGTAGGAATCACATCTGAAGATGAGGCCCAATCATACTCTTCTCTGTTTGGGCTAGTGTGATTCTCCGGATTGATAATCCGACAATTTTCGATGAGATATAACTCGTTCCTGAAAGTTTCCTTTCTAATTGTAAATATCTTTTTAAGGTTTAATTTTCTTTTACTGCTTAAACATGCAAACTTAAAACTAATTTAAGGACTAATTTACTTTGGAAGAAATCTGGGCCTAAGGATAACCTTCAACCAACGATATGTAAAAAACACCTGAAATTAACTAATATCAACAATAATACTTCTATTAATCATATATCAGATATTGTTTAAGAAGAGGAAAAGAATAACGTGCATGAAACCACATATAAGACAAAATAACCAGAAATAATTATGCACATTGCTCACATGTAATAAACTAAAACATCATCGATTTTTTACCACTATTAATTTAACAATCCATTAATCATACAAGATAACTAAAAATGATGGCGATCTTACTAAAAGGATTGTAGCTGATAATGAGACGTAGAACAATCCACAGATCAAGTAACATCCACAAGCTTGGAAAAAAACGTCTTTGGCTCCATCTGAGCTTCTCAATTAATTCAAATTTCAAAATAGTTCTCAGTATTGACTATCAAATTCTTACAAGAAACCATCGACCTTTGAAAATGTGGTCGATTCCTTTTTTTATATAAAATTAAAATACTAAAAATATCTTAAAGTTCACTTAAAGTGAAAGAAAACAAATAGTAGAGTGGACTAGTCCACATGTATTCTCCTAGTCATATTTTCGTTATCACAATGGATTTTCCTTGTCATATTCAGACCACTGGATGAAAATACCTTCACAAGTATGGAGCTAGGGGAATTAATGTTGCTCCATTGGCACACTGAGCTCATCCTTTATCTCCATCACCCAGTGCTTGAATCTATCCATCTTAGTGCTCAAGTATCGCAGGACCACCAATGCTCCTATCGGTCCATCCACAAACTTCTTCACCTGCCCTCTCTCCAAGGTTGTTATTTGGAGAGCATCGACCTTAAATTTCCGATCATTCTCAACAAGTTGTTTGATTACATCATTGAGGTCCACAAAGTTCTTGGGCATACCGAACTCAGGGAGCCAAATGTCTCTCATTTTCTCATTTATCATTTCCCAATTCCCGAGACACTCATCCCACCTTTGTTTCATCTTATATTGTGATTCCACAACCATTTTTGTCCAATACTCAACTTCTTTCTAGAATCTTGCTAAGTTGTCATTTGTAAGTGTTATGATGTCGTGATCTTCCTCACCTGGACCCTTTTGTATTTCCCTGTTGTACTCGATTTGAGACAAAGCTTTGTGTGACTTATCAAACCATCTCAGAATGTATTTGTGCACTATCATCCCTAGTAGAGTCTCCTCCTGGTAGCCCACAACCTCTGCAATAAAGATATCCCTTTCTACCTTAAAACAACGGTATCCTTCCTGAAATTCAACCCTCATAAAGATGTTTTCCTGAGTGGTGTCTCGGTTGTACTTGGACTGGTGCTTGAGATGTTCGAGCTCTCTCCTCATAGACTTTGCCTCCCTTTCATCCTCCTTTGCTTTGTCAATGGTGGCATTAGATATAGCCATCCCATCTATTAACAATTCACTTACTTTGGCCTGCTTGGTGTCAAACAAGGTTTCTTCCATGGTAATTACTACTGCACTATCCAAAGTGAGTCTTCTTTTCTTGCTAGTTATTTTAACCACCACTTATCTCTTCCTATCATACACTGTGGAATGAACATCCACTACCTTGTCAACTAGTTCTGGGATTTGTTGGTCACCCCATGATAGAATGTTTCCTAAACTTCTTGGAGTGTGAAACTGTTTTAAGGTTGGTTCCTTACCTTTGTCAGTTGCTAGTATTTGGATACTGGTGTTTCCTTCACCACCTGCTGCCATCTCCTGGCTTGGGGTTGTAGAAGGATTCTTTGTATTATTGATTGTTTCAACTCTTTCATCTATAGATACCTCCTTTGTTTTCTCAGTGTCAGTAGTGTTTTTGAATAGATTTTGTGTTGTTTCCACCGATGATGGTATCACTTCTTTAGGTGAGGGAGAGGTTGGAGGCTCTGTCATAGTTCCTTCATTCACTGGGGAAGTTCCTTGTTATTTATATTCCTCGTGTCCAACTATGAATTCCCCAAGTTGTTATTCAATATCCACATCTTCTTCATTCTCTTATATCTTTGGAGTCTTTTCCTCTGGGATGGACTCCTCACTTTCATTTTTATTCTTCTCATGTTGATCGTCTTCTTCCTTTGAAGGTTGTGATCCCAATTCTGATTGAGTTGTGATGTTGTGAGTTGTACCTGGAACCCCTTCTTCCTCTATTTACTGTGGTGTTTTGGGTGGTTGGGCGTCTTTCATATCTGTGTTAGACTCATTAATAATTGGGATTGCGGAGGTGTCCATATTATCATTATCACCACCATAAATAATTATTAGATATATAATTACAGGTGCTAAGACTCTTGTGTCCAATGTCTCTATTAAGGTTTCGATTGTCACTTTAGGCTCTGGTTGCCCCAACTGTACCTTCTCCATGTCTAACTCTGGTTGACCATTGCCTCCCTCAGGTGAGGCTTCTCTTAGAGGTGCTTTCTCTTCCTCTCCCATATTTTCCTCTACTGGGGTTACTCTTGATGGATATAATACCTAGATTGTTGGATTCTTCTCATGTTCATGAAATTCTCTCTTAGCCTCCACTAGGAGCCTCTCTATTTCAACCCTTCTTGCCACTTGTTCCATGCTTTAGCTTTGTGCTCGTACAAATTATTTCGTTATTTGATATATCAATTCAACTTGTTCATTCACTTTCATAGCCTTGAACCAGGTTAATTATGGGTTGAATCTCCTTTGAAGGACTTCCTCCCAATCCTGTGCATTCTCGGTGAATATTTTTCCTCAAAACCATCATGCAGATATGACCAATGAGACACCACTTGACCAACATGTTTAGACACTAAGTTCTTAGAATCATGTTTATGATATCATCCTGTGAAGAACCTATAATCTAGATGGCTCGAGACTTCTTTCCTTGCATGAGTCGTGTCTTTTACAAATTAATATCATATGTAGAATCTATAGGGTATAAAATCTCTATTCTTGTCCTTCACCGGTGAGGCGTTGAAGCCTTGCAAGATGGTTTGGTGGAAAATATCTCTTAAAACTAGTTTTTTGGGTACATAGGATTGTAATAGGTGTGGGGCTCTAGTGGCTCCGAAGATTCTAATGTATGTGCTCTTCTCCTATAGGTACCAATGTCAAATCCTGCAGATGAACTTTTTCGTTGACTCTAAGAGCCTTAAGAAACTTTGCTTCAAAATGATGAAGTATACCCTTTCTAGGAATTTGTCACATATCATAGCATAGGGTTTCTTATACATGTTCTCCCACAGAATGTTGAAATATACATGGACCGACAATTCTGAAACATGCCAACTCAATCCCATTCCTGGAAATATGTTCCTCATGTACACCACATCTAGTAAATAGGAATCCATGAAAAAGGAGGGCACTTCTCCCAGTTTTGGTTTCTACACCTGCTCTATCATGGTACTCAATTATTTCAAAATTATGGTGCCCAAATTGAAAAAACTCCTTGATATAGCCATTGTGTATGCTAGGGGCATCCATGTTTCTAAAAACTTAGAGCATTCCTTTTCTCCATATAATCGGTATATCAAATCCATTAGAAACATGTAGTGTTCTATGATATTGATGGTATTATACCGTCCTGAGGATCTGTTTACAAACTTCTTGTCTTCTTTCCACTAGGATGCAAGTAATTGAATGGTATTGTGCTTTTAATAAAAGTTGACAATGAAATTGATGTTTAGCATGACCTCGAGTTCTCTGAGTTTGTAGTATTTGTTGATTTACACTGGTAGAAAAAAACCCACACACTTCCCTTCCACATTATTTATTAAACATTTGTCAGCATCAATGTGGTTGATTATCCATTCTAGAGCTTCTATACAAGGCATGACAAGGGCCCTAGAGGCTACCATGTATAACAATGACAGCTTGATATTTTGAAAGACTTGGTCATCTAAGACCCTCACCTCCAAATCACTATAAGGCATAAATTCAGGAAAATCATCATGATGTATCTTATTATATAAGCCATGCCAGGTGGGCATAGGTACCTTAGATGTAGTGCTAGAGTCTGTGTCCTTGTAGAGTGGTGTAGGAGTTGGAGGCTTCTTTTGTGACATTGAGATTATCGGTTCTACCTTTGGCGTGAGTTTTGATTCTTCAATAGTAGCTAGACTTTAAGCTTCACCAACCTAAACATTCTTTCCCTTTGGTGTCTTCGAGGATTGACGGCCTGCTGGTCGTCAGGGAGGCATTTTCTTTGCAACAAAAAACGTTATTAGATTCATGAATTATCAACAACTACGAGAAATAAAACAACCTACAAGTAGAAAATTAACGACACCTGAGTGTTGGAACAATATTTTAGCTTTAATACTTACTGTTCTCAACAAGGCAACTCAAATTTGACACCTTATTAAGATTGGCAAGGCGTCTGGTTCTTGGGAAATTCTTGATAGCATGAAAGCTCCCAACATCTTGATGAATGATAATGACACTAAAAGAAACAAGTTGGAGTCCTTATACCTTACATATCGGGAGTCCCATCCAACATTAACCACTAGAGAGTATAGCAAAATCTCTTTGGATCTTCAGGCTTAAATGCATTGTCCGCACCATGTTGTGAAATCAATGTAACGTTGATCGACAACATAAGGGGCCATTGTTTCAGTTCATTGGAGATTTAAAATTTAGACAAGTTGGTGCGTAATGAAAGTTAGGATTGATGTTTGGGGGTGCACATTTGCTTATGATCCAAATATTCTACCTTAAAGTTTATTTTCCGATTGCGACGACGGTGTGTGTTGAAAACTCCATTTGTGTTGTTTTATCGTGGCACATTTTATGAGATGCTGACATGGCATGTGCATTGTGTAACATTAATTTCGAGAGATTCTTGAGCTGATGTGGCTTGTCCAAATAGGTCGAAATGAATGGATATGCCTAGGCACCAAAACAATTTTGTCTTAAAATCCTAAGTGATCGAGTGATTTATCGCTAGTCTTTTCTACGACCTAGATTGATTTTGAATGTAATCTGTATAGTCTAGATTGAAACTCCTTTGTGTTGAAAAAATGGTTATTGGTGAGTTTGGTTGTGTTCTGAGAAAGGGTAATCTTGGGGTTCTAGTCCACCGATGCGAATGAGCTATTGGCCATCGACAAGAAGGAGATGATTCTAGAGCTTATCGCAACTGGACACATTACTTGCCAATGACCGATGTAACATCGGTATCAGTCAAGGGCCTGCTCCTTATTCCCTTCGAACTATATTAAGGGGTGACATGATATTTATAATGAAGATAGAAGAGATTGTGGGGGACAAGGAAGAGATGACCCACAAAAATACTTTTTTCTCTCATAAACAAGAGGAGAAAGGGATAGTATATGTAGAGCTTATTGAGGTAGTTACCACTTAGAGGAATATAAGGAAAAGAGTAGAAGGATTATAAAATAAGGTGGAGAAGAATTTATTATTTGGAAATATATTAGAATAAGATGGGATAGTTAGAGCATGGACATGTATGTGAGTTTCCTCAGACCATAGGCCTGTACTATTTCATATTGTTAGAGGAGAGAAGAAACCCCCAACCCCTTATAAATTCAATTCATTTTTGTTCATCAATGATGAATATAGGGAAATGGTAAGACATGAATGGAAGAATATTTATGATGAAAGAAAATCACATTGAAACAAGTCCAAGATAATCTAGTGAACATTAAGATAACAACTAACGCTTGGTTAAA
Source organism: Picea engelmannii (assembly GCA_009831015.1). Classification (NCBI taxonomy): domain Eukaryota; kingdom Viridiplantae; phylum Streptophyta; class Pinopsida; order Pinales; family Pinaceae; genus Picea; species Picea engelmannii. The sequence continues at coordinate 18,910 of ML803202.1, read as the reverse complement.
AGAAAAGTGGAAAATATTTAAGGAGGTCCTTGAATAATTGGAACATAAGTTGGAGAAGATATACATTGAAAACAACAAGGGATTTTTATTAAACAAGGATCATGGGGAGTTAACTTAGTTAGAGGACTAAAAGAGGAATGTTTTGAAACAAGAAGAGGAGAAGTAGAAGCAAAATGGCAGATCATTGTGGCTTACATAGTGGGATGAAAACATAAGGTTCTTGCATAACAATGCTACTACGAGGAAGAATTGAAACACCATATGGGAACTTAGGAACCCCAATGGTGAAATAGTGTCTTCCTTTAATGATATTGTTGACGAATGTGTTAGACATTTTAAAGAGTTATATAAGGAACCCCTAGGGTGAACATTTTTTAGGTTGTATCCCTATCCTCTTACCTTCTAATATTTGTTAAAGAGTACCAATATAATAGTTTAATGGAGGAACTCTCCAAGGAATAATTCTAAATGGTTGTACACTCTTTTTAAATGGTAATATCCCTAGCTCAAATGGATGGAAAATTGTTTTTTTCATTGGCTTTTTTGATCTTATTGAATCTAATATGTTGAGGGAAGTTAAATAGTACATGAAGAATCATGTTGTTTTGGGAGAATTTAAGGCTAAATTCTTGATAATCGTCCCTAAAAAGGATTCTACCACATCCTTTGAAGTCTTTAGACCTATTTCACTATGTAACTCAATCCATACGATCATAGTTAAAGGGATAGTAATGCACCTTAAGCTAGTATTGTTAGAAATGATTTCTAGAGAGAAATTCAGATTTTTAAGTGGGAGAGAAATACTCAATGTTGTTGGAATAGTTCAAGAGGCCATACATACCATCAAGAAAAAAAAGACTCCATTTTTCATCATTAAATTGGATATCTCCAAAGCATATGACAGGTGAGTAAGCTTTACTTAAGACTTGTGCTTGTACATGTTGGTTTCAAGATTCATTTTATCAATTACATAGAGGCATATTTTCTTTAGTCTCTTTTAATGTGCGGATAAATGGATTTTCTTCAAAGTTATTCAGAGTGTTGAGACAAGGATGCACATTGTCTCTACTTTTATTTCACCAAGTGGTAGTTGAAGGATCTAGTAGATATACCGCACATCTAAAAGGAATAGGGGAATAAAAGAAACCCATTTCACCAAAGAATTATCACTAACACGCCTCATGTTTGTTGATGATGTGTAGTGTAGCTAGGGAAACAATATGGGGTACCTAGGGAGGTACCCAAGGGGAATAATATTAGAGAGGTATTTTTATGTATGGAGGCCACTATAAATAAATAAGGCATAGTGTGAACATAATAAATGTAAAAGGAATTTCTAAAAGGTTCATGGAGCTATCAATGATGCAAAATAATATGAACAAGCTCTCAACTTATTTGGAATTGAAAAATGAATGGTTATTAACATTAAAAAATATTCCATCTCTTTTAACCAAGCACCCTCTTGGCATGAATAGACCATTAAGACAATTTTTCCTTATAAAATATCTCCTTTATACAAAGGAACCAAAGATTTGTTTTAGTTACTTCACACACACCTATGATTTTTTTCCCCAAGGTTTTTCGTTGTTTATTATTCATAATTAGTCATTATCCAGTCTCCTATATTTTAGGGGAGAATATTCCACCTAGAGAATATTCTCTTTCAGTTGACACTTCAGTTTGACTAGTTGAGTTGAGTTTAGATGTTTCATTGGTTTTGTTACCATGCAACATTGAGATCATCACCATGCTAATTTGAATTGCCTTGGGATCATCACCAAACCGACGCATTAGCCTTGATTCCCTGAGTTAACTCCTCACTACTCTCTATTCAGTCAATTAACTGAAGACTAGTTGGATAGTTAACTCAACTAGGTGACAATTTACTTCCGTAACTACCTGAGAGACTAGACTAGGTGGTAGTTCACTCCCATAACTGTTGGTGTGTGTCTAGATCACTCTAGACTACCACTATGGCTCATTAGTTACTCATGTATCCTATATCTATTGTAAATTATTCACTCTTTGAGTGTGGAATACGGTTAATGAAAATTCTTCCATTCTTTCTCTATTGCTTCTTCTTTCTCAATTTCTCTCTGCAAATGTGTGTGGTATTTTATAGCTAGATATATTATGTGCAGGTTCAACACATTTACATGGTATCAGAGCCCACATACTGCTAAGAAAAATCTACACCAAATTATTTTTATAGGTACTGAAGATTGAAGAACACAGAAAAATGGAATCTATGTTTTACTCATCGAAAATACTTCTCATGCCTCATAACTATTTGGAATGAAAGAAAAAAATTATGATTTGTCTCAGATGCAGATGCTTGTACCAATTAAATATAGCAATGGAAGTAGAGCCTGATTCTGTCGATGAGAAAAATGACTTTCTCAATAGACAAGATATGGCCATAGGAAGTATCTGCACATCTGTTTCTCCCGAATTTTTCCATCAAGTATATGAATAATCACAAGAATCAACTCCAAATGAGTTATGGACCAGATTGGAGGTTCTATTTGGGAATAAGGAATATTGTGAAGATTTCATGCAGGAGGTTGAACAGATAGAGCCAGAAGAGAAGCCATGAGAAGATCAAGCCTCTTATTACGAAGAGTCTTTTACAAAAGTATTTGCACAAATTTGTATTCCATTAATTGAAGATGATGTCTACTCTATTTTAGATTTGTTTTCTGAAATTCATGTGGAATATATATGGCATGCATCTTAGGATCACATGTAGACACTTTTTCATGCACAATGAATGCATCTCAGGAGACAATAAGGGAGCCACGCACATCAGACTCAATTATGATATTTTCTGATCATAATTTGCAGAAAAAAATTGGATATTTGAATTCCTCTCGGAAAAATATCCATTTTCGAAAAAAAATTCATCCAAAACAGAGTCTGGGAAGTGACGTTATGATTGTTTTAAAATCAACAAAATTTCAGCATTTTTCAGGAAACGGCCGAACGATTTTCAAAATTTCATCCAAACTTTATTTGGATATTTTTCATTACAAGAAGAGAAAGTGGATATGTGTGGACATCTCAATGATGTATCTACTTCATTAGATCCGTGCAGAAACATACATCTTCAACAAAATCTTCAATGAACACAAACTTGCACAGTTGCGAGGTCTTCTTGGAGTGAAGGACAAGGTTGCTTAGCAACTTCTTTTTATTCCTTCTCATTTTATTTTTTTTATGCATTGTAATTTGAGGGGGGTGTATTCTCATGAGTTTTTCCCTCTTTCCTCATTTATTTCAGTGTATCTTTTGTATTTGGGTACCTAACATGGCCTCGTTGTCGGGACCCATTATTTATTTTCGCCATAGTGATGTTCAGGGGGGGTGTTGGAGTTACTTCACATACACCTAGGATTTATTTTTCCTAAGTTTTTTCCTTGTTTATTATTCATAATTCGTCATTATCCAATCTCCTATATTTTAGGGGAGAATATTCCACTTGAAGAATATTCTCTTTCAATTGACACTTTAGTTTGACTAGTTGAGTTGAGTTTAGATGCTGCATTGGTTTTGTCACCATGCAACATTGGGATCATCACCATGCTAATTCGACCTTGCCTTGGGATCATCACCAAACTGGTGCATTATCCTTGATTCCCTGAGTTAACTCCTCACTACTCTTTGTTCAGTCATTTAATTGAAGACTAGTTGACTAGTTAACTCAACTAGGTGGCAGTTTACTCCCGTAACTGCCTGAGAGACTAGACTAGGTGGCAGTTCATTCCCGTAACTTTTGGTGTGTGTCCATATCACTCTATACCACCACTATGGATCATTAGTTACTCATGTATCCTATATCTATTGTAAATTATTCACTCTTTGAGTGTGGAATATGGTTAATGAGAATTCTTCAATTCTTTCTCTCTTACTTCTTCTTTCTCAATTTCTCTCTGCAAATGTGTGTGGTATTTGTTGGAGTTTCTTCACACACACCTAGGATTTATTTTTCCTAAGGTTAGTCCTTGTTTATTATTCATAATTAGTCATTATCCAGTCTCCTATATTTTAGGGGAGAATATTCCACTTGGAGAATTTTCTCTTTCAGTTGACACTTTAGTTTGACTAGTTGAGTTGAGTTTAGATGCTGCATTGGTTTTGTCACTATGCAACATTGGGATCATCACCATGCTAATGCACACTTGCCTTGGGATCATCATTAGACTGGTTCATTACCCTTGATTCCCTGATTTAACTCCTCACTACTCTTTATTCAGTTAGTTCATTGAAGACTAGTTGACTAGTTAACTGAACTAGGTGGCAGTTCACTCCCGTAACTGCCTGAGAGACTAGACTAGGTGGTAGTTCACTCCCGTAACTGCTGGTGTGTGACAATATCACTCTAAAACACCACTATGGATCATTAGTTACTCATGTATCCTATATCTATTGTAAATTATTCACTCTTTGAGTGTGGAATACGGTTAATGAGAATTCTTCCATTCTTTCTCTCTTGCTTCTTCTTTCTCAATTTCTCTCTGCAAATGTGTGTGGTATTTTCTAGCTAGATCTATTATGTGCAGGTTCAACACATTTACARTATTTTCTAGCTAGATATATTCTGTGCAGGTTCAACACATTTACAAGATTTAGGTTTTTATTTACATCCATATGTGATGGAGTTAAATAATGGAAGTGGTTATCCAAAAATATTGGATCAYGAGTCAAGACCTAGTGTAATAGGTAGTTGTCCCTTGGAGGAACACTAACATTAATCAATATGTTTTGAAATTAATACTAGTACAATGGATGTCAATGGACCTTATCCCCAAATCAATCATAAATGGAATTAGGAATATATGTTTCAAATTGTTATGGTAAGGGAAGACATAAAAAAGGATTCCATTAGTTCAATGGAAGAGGCTAACTAAACCCAAGTATTATGGTGGATAGGACCTCAAAAACCCATATTTGTTTGATAAGGAATTAACAACAAAGAAAATTTGGAGGTTGATCTCAACAAAGGGGTAATGGAAATAGATCATGGTGAATAAATACATAGAACTGAAATAAATTGAAGGTTGGATCAGGGACCTATTGAAAAGATGCTTCAATGGTTCTATTTTATGGAATGACTTAGTTAATTCCTTTCCTCGGGTGGGAAGTTTCCTAGGTTGGAGGATATGAAATGGGAGAAAAGTGAAATTGGACTTAACCCTTGTATAGGAGGGAAGGAGGTAAACAAAGTTTTAGAATACCTCAGAAGAGTCCTTGATCATAAATTATTCTACATTCTTGCAAATTTTTGTTACCCAAATGGGGGAAATATGTGGATCTTAGTTTGGAAAACTAATGCAAATATTGAACTAGAAAGAAGAAATGTTGATGAATGGAACACATTAAGGGAGACATTAGTAAGGGTTTCATATAATACAATGGATGAAGAGAATGAATCAACATGCACAATTAATCCCTATGGTTGGTACTACACTACTAAATTTGGGTACATTGTAGCTAATCCAAATGTAGATGAAGAGGATTTACTATCATGGTGGTGGTTAGGGATATGGAAATTAAAATTTCTCCTTAAAACTAGGACCTTTTTGTGGGTTTCCCTAACAAATAAAATTCACACGTGGAATAACTTGTAGAGGAGGTCCAAGATTCATCCCATTCTATGTTTCTTGTGCAAATAAAAAGGGAAGAGTGTAAACCACTTGTTCCTTGAATGCCACTTTTCCAAATAATTATGGGATGTTGTGAAATCTTTAACGGAGGAACATAGAAAATTCTGTAGGTGAAAATGTTGAGGATGCATTGGAAAATGGGTAGATGATAAAGAGGTGAGTGAATCACTATCCCTTATCACAATGGTTCTTTGGTTAATGTGGATTACTAGGAACACATAAATATTTCATTATATTGCTCTTTCCCCCTCACAACTACTACACATGATCAAACAAAATTATGATGGCATGCCAAAAAATAAGATCAAGAAGACAAAAAGGCATATTAAATAGATTATTAAAGACAACACCTACCCTTAGGAGATTTTTTATGGATCCTCTAAGGGAAACCCTAGTTCATGTGGAGTAAGTGCATGCCTATTCTTTTTTGAAAATATATATAGATTCTCTTTTATAGATTGGGAATTGGTACCAACAACTAGGTAGAACTCCGAGTTTCCTTCACATTGATGGGACTATAAAAGGAAAATAATGTGAAAGAGATCTATGTAATATCCCTAGATCCACAAATCTAGATATTAACCTCAACTGCCGACTATCTGCTACCAAAACTGATACTCTTTGGGATTCTGCATGCGGTTAAGGGTTTCCGATTAAGTTTCAATAGTTCTGAGTTTCATGTGAAGCTTGCATGTTTGTTTGTTTGAGTAGAATGGCTTGTTTAGATATTTTGATTAAGTAGTCAATTACAAGCAATCACATGCATGCACAAAAATTTACTCATAACTGCATGTATGTAAATAGTAATCAAATAGTTTCAGATAGATCAGACAATGAATGGATCTATGATGGAAATACAAATATATGAACTAGAAAAGTACCAGAAACTACATACGATGATAGATAGGTTCCATGCAAGGCTTGAAAGATGACATGTAAGATTTTCAAATGACATGCACGTGGAAAAATGCTGCATGCATGAGGAAATTCCGCATGCAAAGTGGATCTCCTGGATTCCATTGTCAGAAACTGATGGAAACTGACTCATTGGATGTGCCCTGCTCCAAGCTCAATTGGATCAGAAGGATCTATTTATATGTTAAGTCCCCAAGGCTGGCGACCTTCTTTCCCTTCTTTTCACCCACAAAGTTACTTTGCAACTGCCATAAATGGCTAGACAAGTCACCCTGGATGATTCCACCATCAGAATATGTTGTAAACAGTCTCAATAGAGGTGCCCCGCCTCCTCCTCCAATGGGTCGGGAAAAATTTGGATCAATGTCTCCCTGGATGAGTAGATATGATAAATTTCACTATCTCTATTTCTGGCAAACCCATTGCAAACCCTCACTGCTTGAATATGACACCCTGGTGTCTAGGATGCTAAGAAACTTGCTCTAGATGGTTCAATGGAAGCGCCTTTCCTTGATCTCAATTGGGTTTTAAGGGATAATATTTGCTAGGCCTCTTCAGGTGAAGCGACCTGCTCTGTGACTGATTCCCTCCTCTGGAATCCATGCTAAAACTATGATGAAGGAATGGAAAACTTGTATGACTTTCCCAATTGGCTAGGTTGTGTCTCTCAACACCAAATCCAATAAACTGGTCTCTTCCTCTTGGAATCCACAATCTTCCACTGATTCACCTGAACCTTTGTGTTTTCTCCTCTCAGATCAATTCTCAAATCATAATCTGCAATAATGGTGAATTAGATCAAATTTTCTCCTTTATACTCCCCTCCTCATCTAATTTCCCTTTCAATTTATTAATTAAGTGAATTTTCATTAAGTTTTGACTCAATAATCACTTAAGTCACTTAAAACACATTTTTCTCTTTTTTCTCATCTAATTCCATGTTCACTTTAATTAAATAAATGAATTTTCCTAAGTCTTATCTTTAATTATTCTTTTAAGTCACTTAATCATTTTTTCCACTTTATTACTTATTGCCACTTTCAACATAGGTTGTTCTAGAAAATGACACTAAATAATTCTTTTATTCCCTTTTTCTCCCGACTATAGCAGGTACGAGAATCAATATAGGCTAGTCAGTCGCTCCTCCTAGAGTCATCACTAGGAAAGGAACATTACAATCTAGGTCTTTGGGGAATCTAAACTAGTGGTGAAATGGATAAATAGGGTCTTTACAAATAAAATGTCTCCTCTTAAAGGATGATATTCAAAAATTAACCGAGCTTAAATCCTCTTTCATAAAATTCTCCTTCACTCGTGTTTAAGGAGAACAAATCTATGGATGATGACTTAGAAAAAATGACCATTGATTCGCATGAGGATCTATTAGTCTTGACAGAATCTTGAAGACATGAGGTCTTATGTCTCCCTCCATAAGCATATTCACATTTAATCATGTTCTATTTTGTTTTCCATGGGTGGGAACTCCATAAATGTTTATGTGTCAATATAATATTTGAAATTATATTATTGTAAAGTAAATTCATAGTTCTTCCTAGGGAGCAGAGCATCATGGATGTTTTAGTCAAACTCAACTGTAATTATGAAACAATGTACTATTACCTATTTTCACTTAAAAATAAATATTAAAAAAATGTTAGGAAGTTTTCCAAAGAAAAAAAAACCATAAATTTAGTTATTTATAATCATTTGTTTCCACTTCCTAAAAAAAATTGAAATTTTTTAATTCTTCACACACAACACATGGAAAAATATTTATGCAAAAAAATTAACATAAATGATGCTTTAGATGTTGTCGATGCAAGGTATTATGTAAACTCCTTGTTAAACCTTTTCATCCCCATTCCTATGGGAACTATCCCAAACTAGTGTTGAATTGTATTATATTCTTTGCATGTAGATTGTCTTTTCATGCATAAGGTGTTAGCTGCAACATGTGGACTATGCTTTTTTTTTTGTTTTTTTGACGAATGGTTTTCGAGCCATTTTAATTTAATATTGGTTAAGTGTTTAAGGTTCTAATGTAATATGGGTTAGTGGATTAGGGTTTTGGATCTCGCGAAAGACCTTAATAATGTATTTTGAATGGTTAAGTTAATACAAGGAAGGATATGGAGGTGCAACTCTAAGTTAGGGTCAAGGGTTTCTACGGTAAATCTCTATGTATTGTTTGTGTTCCGTTGTTTACTTTCTATTTTTATTAATAATATGTATGCATTGCTTCACTTGAAAAGGTATAACGCTTAAACTAAACTTCATAATTTCAAGCTCAAATATATCCAATATAAGATCTACAAGTTTTCTCTATGATAATTATCACAACTACTCATGTACTAACTACCATAGCTGAATTAACATACCTGTTGACGCTTGAATCCGTCAATACCAAACTGACAACCTCACGAGGATATGAATCCTCCTGTGTTTTTATAGAGGTGGTACTCCTCTTTCGATTATGGTATTCTTTAATAACTTTGGATCTATAAATAATATATGACCTTAAGATGGTCCAATATTTATGCTTAAAGAAAGATAAAAAATGTTGAAAGATAAAAGATTTATTTTAAGATAATTCATGAGAAAGGACCAGGAACCTCACACATCACACATTGCAAAAAATAAACACAATTTCCTCACATCCATCATAGTGAAAATGAAGATTCTTGATCACACATAAAAATAAAAGAAGATGGTCCATATGCATAAGAGAACTTTTATAGAGTAAATACTTGCATAGCTCAAAATAATATTATGATGGATCAATTTCAAATACTTTATACTCAGAGTTCAGAGTTATAAAATACGGTCAAAAACTGATCCCAAATTAGTTCTCTTGGGATTTCTAAAAAATAATAGAGTCTATTACAATGCTTTGAAATTTAAAAGGAATTTGTCCAGAGGACTGGGATTAGGGCTCTCTTGGACTATAAAAGTAAACATGTACAAGGAAATAAACTGTAGAAGGAAGAAGGTGGGCGGTTGCAAAGCAATAAGATCTGGAAAGAAGACAAAGAGAAGGTTATCAGATTTCAGTTATAGCCTTCTATTCAAAGAAGAAGAATAATTGGATGAAAATTGATAAATAAAGCATAATGTGATCAACATTAACTTACTATGATGGTATCTCTCTTTGTTCACTTGCTTGATGTTTTCATTTTAGTCTCCTCACCGATGGTTTCCATAATTGTCCCAACTTTCATTTATTGGCCTTCTTTAGTTAACTTATCAATTTCTCTTTTAAACCAATCTTCAATATAATTTTTCATGGGTGCAACATTTATCTCATGTATAATTTTGATATTAAATAATTCTCCTTCTAAATATCTTAGATCATGAGAAACACCATGGATAGATTCTTCAATGTATTGATTTTTTATAGAGTAACCAATAAGCCAATTATCAATTTCTTCTTCACCATACTCAATTGAACTATTGAATTTTTCGGCCGATAATTCATTTAGTATTTCCACGTGTTCATCAAACTGTTGCTTTGTCATATACATTGAATTAAAGATTAATTTGGGATCTTGAAATTTTCCAGTGCTACCTGCTATGTCTATTTCTGTAATCCTTTCGAATAATTCTTCTCTCTTTGTTATGACTTCACTGCAAGTTTGAACAATATCTCTTAGATTTTTATTCTTTTCTATCCAGCAGGCATTCAACTGTCGAACTTGACTGGGTGAAGGAAAATATTCTTCTCTCCTCTTTGCCTCTGTCATATTTCAAAATTTTATTCCAAATGGTAAGACAACATCTGTATAAAAACCTTCTTCATTTTTAAGATCAACTTGAAGATATTCATGGAATGCATGTTCTCTTGAACCAAAATAAACAATATTTTTAGAGACTTCTCAGGCCTCCATTACGAGTGACATTCTCTTTTTAATATTCCTCTCAACATAATTTCAAACAACCATAAGAAAACTTGATGATCCTTTGAATTTGGTACCTGATGTGGTTGGATTTATCATTGTTAAAGGGCTAGCCAAAATGGGAAGATACTTCAAGGCAGTTTACAATTCTTTGATCATTTCCTTTAGCTTGGTATTCTCAGCTTCCAAACCATCAATTGAATCATCAAGCGCATCCTTGGTTTCCATATGAATTTTGGAAATTTGATATGATCGCATATACTTAAGCTCAATCTCTAAGCATGATTTTCCTTTCTTAATTCTCTGATCATTTCTTTCCAATATTAAATTTTTAGAATCTTTATAAAAAACATCACTCTGAATAGTAAAGGATTCTTCTTCACTAAAAATTTCATTCCCGACAACTTCCAATGCAATATTTTGTTGAATACCATGCTCCTGTTGTTCTATTCCAGGAAATATCTTTTCAATATCTGCTTCCAATTCCATATCTTCCAAAGATAAACTTTGAATACCATTTTCTAAGAGATTGTTCTCCTCTTCCTGCAATGGAGTTTTTCTTTTCTTTCTTACAGGAAGTTTGTGGGAACTTTGAATTTTTTTGGAGGGAGAGTTCTTATCTCCTCCTCCATTAGAGCTATTGTTGACATAATTCTTAATTGAGTGGGCCGCTAGAGAATTGCTCCTCGATGTAGTATTTTTCGGAGTGACAACTGGATATTGAGCACTCCTTTCACCAGAATGTTTTCCTTTTTGTTTATAATGATCATAGTTGTTGAGTAATGTTTCCATATTGACAATATCATGTGCATGCGTGTTCTAGATATTGATTTCTTCTTCTTCACTCAAAATAATTTGAATGAAAGAATTACTAAACCCTACTGAATGCATATGTTCAATAAAGGTTTTTCTTGGGTCAAAACCTTTGATCTTCTCAGCATATTTCAAACTGACATTGTCAAAATGACCTGCAAATTCATCAATTTTATTTATATTCCTCAATACAAATTCTCCAATCTTCCAGGGAAGAGGAATAAATTTATTTTTCCTTTTTTCATGGAAAAAGTGCAACCATAAATTGTATTTCCTTGCTACCTCCGTGATGAATAATTTATCACACAGAGAATATGGAAGAAAGGAGGGATTTTCTTTTGAAAAAATATTCTTACAATACTATGATTTTCCATTTTTTCTATCGTTCCTTTCTTCTCTAGAAATTTGGTAGCTTCAATAGATATCCTGGATATAATTTCGCCGAATAAAAGTTTCTTGAAATTTTAAATGAAGTCATTATAAACTTCATAGAAAAATAAAGGGGTTTTATTCCTCCATAACGCTTGATACCAAAAGGTAACAGGTTCCTCTTCACATTTTACCCTCTTGTTGATAGTCAAATTTGGGAATTGGTAACAGTGTGGGATAGAAAATATCAAATATGAAGCCATGAAGAATTTCCTATCCTTTTTTTAATGCGACAATTAGGAAGAAATTTTGATGGAAATGAGCTTACCCCTGTCAAAAATAACTTTCTTTTGGACTACAAAATACAAAATGTATAGAATCATCTGAGATATGGAAGCAACATTCTTTTGACCTATTATTCTGGTGAATAACCATGCGATTTATCGATAAGGGTTCTTCAAAGAGTCAACCTAAATTCTAGTTATGTCTACTGGTATGGACGTAGGATTTTCCAAGTACTCCGGCAAGAGCTCGAGCCCATTATTATGTTTCTTCAAAAAGTATCTGCAATATTCACCTTTGAAGGTGAGAGTGGGCTCTGGTAGCTTTAACATTTTACAGAAAACTTGAGGCGACAAAGAAATTGGGGAATGTCCCTGAAGTTGTATAGCCCTTTGATTTGGTATGTATTTGTCAACACACCATGCAACAATTTATTTACAATCGAAAACCTCTGGAACACAACCAACCAGAGCAATCCCAGATGTCCAAATCATGTTCTCATTTCTTTGAGCTTTAGGACGGGAGGAATAATACAAATATGCTCTTGACCATTGGAACTTATGATCTTTGCGGAAAAAAATATGCAAAGTATCACCAGAGAACTGTTGTCGAGATGATGCTTACATCAAGTTGATAGAACTATTTCTTTGCATGAATAATATTTACAAATGATATTTTTTGAGAGATACTAATAATTTAATCCCCTCGCAAATGAGAATTAAGTGAAGATTTAATGAATATTTCTCGATCCATTCACCATTAATAACAACCCTTTTGAAGTCTGCAAACAGTTGTTAGGATTTAAATAACACTTATTACACATTGAGAAAAGCAATGTAATGGCAGGGACATAGATGAGAGAAGTTCAATATGAATTTTTCATGAACCCGCCAACCCACGGTTGGATAATCTATCCAAAGAAACTAAGTATATAAGGTGGTTGGTCAGACTTGTGAATATCAATGGAATGGGACATTTGGGAACCCGACATCCATGAAGAGAATAAAAGTTAAGTGTTGGTCGAAATGTAGAACGCGAAAGTTGAAGTGCAATGTGAAGGATACAAAAAGGGAAGGAAAATATTTGAATCCGTGTACCCGTGAATTAAATAAAAGTCTAAGTATTGAGGTGGACTTATGCATAGGTGAATAAACGAGAATGTAAGTGCGACAATCCAGCAGTCCAAAAGTCCACAAATGTGAAAATGGCTAAGTATAGTAACCAAGAAAGGGAAACAAAAAGGCTAAAGAGGAAGTGGGAAAAAGGAAAATATAGAAGGGGGGAAAGAAAGGGTGTAAAGAGGTGGTAAAATAGAATAAGGGAGGAGAAAATGAAAAGCACGAAAGGGTTTCAACAACTGGCTCCAACTGTGGGATGATAACCCCCCACGGGTTGTCAAGAATCCAAAATATTCATGACCAGATGTTTTTATCCTTTGGGCTATGGAGCCAAATAGTAAGGATGTACAAAATAAATGAAAACTGTGTACAAGGAGAAGAGAAAATTTCAGGTGAATTTTGTTTTCAAGTGTCTCCCATTAACATGAAACATTAACATTTTCCCCTTCATGTGTTTGAGAATATATGAATTGAAACCAAGGATCTTTTCAATGATGTAAAACCCGATCTAGAGTGCTTCAAACTTTGTTTACATTGATGGTTTTTCCTTAGCTTTGTTCCAGAGTAATATCAATTCACCTTTTTAAAAATTCTTTACTACTGCGCTCTGATAAAAATATTTTTTGACACTCTGCTACCTCTGAGATGTTCTATGCAAAGCTTCACTTCGTTCTTTTTCCAATTTTAATAGTTGATTTAATCTATTTTGCATAGGAGTACTATCTTCTGTGTCCTCTGTATTAACTGCATAGGTCAAGGAATTTAGTTCTAGGCTGATTGTAATTTTTGCTTCCTTCCCATAAACCAACATACATAGAGACATCTCAGTACTATATTTTGGAGTCATTCTGCTTGCCCATAGAGCGTCTGTCAATTTCAAGTGCCAATTCTTTTGATTCTGATCAATAGTTTTCTTCAAAATATGAACGAGTGTCTTATTGGCAGATTCAACAAGACCATTCCCTTGTGGATAATAGTTTTATGATTTCCCCATGAAGATTCCATATTCTCCACAAAATTATGTAAATTTTGACCCGATGAAAATTGAACCATTATTAGAAATGAACTTTTTCGGACACCAAATCTTGAAAATATATTATCTTTAAGAAACTTAATCAATTCTTCAGAGTGAGCCCTTTTTAAAGCTACTTCTTCTTTCCACTTTGTGAAATAATTTATAACAGTGAGGATGCATATATTCCCTTTACTTGATTTTGGATTTATTGGTCTGATGACATCCAATCCCCATTTGACGAATGGTTGTTCTACATATATGGGTTGTAATGGAATTGCATATTTTTTCATCCTCCCTGAAAATTGTTGACAAGAGATGCATTTTCTCACCGTAGCATATGAGTCTTTGAAAATAGATGGCCAATCAAACCCAAATATTATTATTTTATGCACTGTAGCGGTGGGCACAAAATTTCCACCACACATACCTCCATGAAATTCTTGCATTAATTCTTAAGCTCTCTCTTCATCAACACATCTCAACAACATACCATCATAATTCCTTTTGAATAAGACATTGAAAATCAATACATACTGATTTCATTTCATTTTTAATGCGCTTCTTTCCTTTGGAGTCATGGTGACAAGAAATTGTCCAGATTTTAAATAAAATACAATATCTTTATACCATACAGAACCAGATATATGTTTTCCAATTGAAACTGAAACTAATCCATTAAAAGCATCACCATTCACAATTATCCTACAAAACCCTTGCCCTTTGATTATTTTTAAAGGATTAATTTCAATGTCATACTCTTGAATCTTCACCAACCAATTTGCCCATTTCTGTTCTCTCAATTGCTAGTTTAAAAACATCTTAACATGAGAGGATGAAACATATGCAATGCCATGAGAATTTAATATGTAAGTCTGGAAGTGTGCTACTTCTTTTACAAGAGACATGTCTTGTTTCTCCAATTCAGAATATCTTAATTCATAATAATGAAAGGTCTTTCTCATGAAACGTATTGGTAGTTATTCACCTTTGTCATTTCTTTGAGTAAGAACAGATGCCACAACAATTTCAGTTGCAAATGAATAAATGATTAAGTCTCTTTGGAAGTATGGAATAATGAGGACTGGGGCTGTAGTGATTGCCTTTTTGATGTTACTAAGATATTCCTTTGTATCTAAGTTCCATTTGAACCTTTGATCCTTTTTCAATAGTGAGTTGATTAGTTTCACAATACTTGCATAATTGGGGACAAATCTGCGTAAAAGTTGATTTGGGAAAAAATGACTGGACTCCTTTCTTGGATGATGGAGGGTTGAGTTCATTTATATCTTTAACCCTCTCCGGATCAATATAGATTCCTTCTTTCCACACAATATGACCCAAAAATTTACCTCCAGTCACAACAAACAAACATTTCTTTGGATTCAAAGAAACTCCATATAGTCTACATCTTTCAAAGACTTTCCTCAGATGATGAATGTGCTCATTTCTTGTCTTTGAATGGACTGTTAAATCATCTTGGTAGTCCACCATGAATTTTCCTATCAAACCCTCAAAGTAATGATCCATAGCCTTTTGGAATGTAGCCCTAGTATTCTTTAGACCAAAGGGAATCCGAGCATATGCATATGTCTCCCAAGGGTTTATGAAGGTTGTCTTTTCTCTGTATCCCTCTGCAACCAAGACTTTATTATACCTGGAAAAACCATCTAACATGGACATGCAAGTTGATACAATGAATTTTTCGAGGATAAATTCCATGTTAGGCAAAGGATAATTATCCTTTACACTTGATTTATTAACATCCCTGAAATCTACACACATCTGAATCTTCCCAGTCTTCTTTATCACAACCACTGGATTTGAAAGACAATTAGAATGTCTGATGGGATATATTATTCTAGCTTACTTCAACTTTTCCAATTCAACCTTCACCAGTGGCTTCAACTTGGGGTTCATCATCTTTATCTTCTGCTTGACATGATTTTCTCCTTCTCTTAATGGGATGATGTGCTGAAATATTGTTTTATGATATGCCTTTAAATCATCATATCTCCATGCAAAAACATCCAGATATTCTCTAAAGAGTGAGACATATTGATCAACTTCATCAGCTATGAAATCAATTCCCAATTTAATATACTTTGGGGAACTATCAGTCCCAATATTGACTTTTCTCGTTTCTTGAACTTTTCGGACCGATACTTCTTCCAGGATATTTTTAACAGGGTCATCTCTTGTGAAAAGAGATCCAGACCAAACAAAATTCTTTGTAATAGTGTTAATGTTTATGCCATTATTATAGTTCTTTTCATTTCAATAGATAAGAGAATAATAAAAACAAGATCACTGAGAAATACACATTCACAAGAGACACAACATTTATCCCGGGAAACCCTCTAGGGGAAGAAAACCCAACAAAACTTCCTTATCATAAATAGCTTATACAATGTTCAAGAGATAACTCAAACCAATACAGATAGTCCTCTCCAAGAGATGCGCCACTCTTCTCCCTCTCTCCAACTGGTAATTACAGCTTGCCTCATAAGAGAATGAGCAAGTGAGTTGTGTGTTAGAAGTGAGGCGCTAGCCTCTTATTTATATCAAACTGGCACGTGTGAAAGGTCA
>ML803201.1:240128-259267 GCA_009831015.1 Picea engelmannii | reverse complement strand
ACATTGTAGTTCATCAAGTTGTACCACTTCCCTTATAGGGTTCCAATATAGATTGGACATCAAGTCTCTAAGACATGGATCTAGGAACTCCCACTACCAAAATGGATTCTCACACACTTATATACAATATACATTCAATTTTCTTCAAAATTTGCAAACAATTGTGGGTACTCCTCCCGCATGGTATCCTCATGCTCCCACATGGTGTCTTTAGGACTGTAGCAGCTCCACTAGACCTTTACTAGGCCAATCGATTTGTTCCCTATCACTTTTAATTTCTAGTCCATGATGCACATTGG
Source organism: Picea engelmannii (assembly GCA_009831015.1). NCBI lineage: Eukaryota > Viridiplantae > Streptophyta > Pinopsida > Pinales > Pinaceae > Picea > Picea engelmannii. The sequence goes on along the minus strand of ML803201.1, from coordinate 258,968 downwards.
TTCCACCTGAAAGTCCCCTTTGTGCTCCAATTGGATCACAATCCAATCAATTATGCGGTTAGGACCAAGGACATATTTCTTCAATAAAGACACATGAAACACATTATGAACCCTCATGGATGTAGGTAATACAAGCATGTATGCAACTCGGCCTATCTTATCTAGAACTTCAAATGACCCATAATATCTTACTGCCAACTTTGGGAAAACTCCTAATCTTAGTGATTTCCTCATAGCCTTTACTTTTAAAAACAAAAGCTCTCCCACTTTGAATTCCCTGTATGTCCTACTCTTATATGCATAATTTATTTTCCTTTCCTATGCAACCTTTAAATTCTTCCTGATATTTACCATTCTCTTCCATTTCCTTAAGTAATTATATCCCAATAACTACTCTATCTGCTAGGTTGTCCCAACTTACTAGTGTGTTTCATTTCCTACCATACAAGGCTTCAAACGGTCTCATCTTCAATGATTCTCAATACCCATTATTATAAGAAAATTCAACTAGATGAAGGTAGTATTCCCACTTGGAAGGCTTGTCCATTACATACAGTCTCAACATATCTTCAATTATCTAGCTGCTTCTCTTTGTCTATCCAATTGACTCTAGATGATATGATGTATTGATTTTCAAGTTAGTCCTAAATCCCTTAAACAATCCATTCTAAAATTTATAAGTGAACTGGGGATCTCTATCTGACACTATTTTCTTAGGCACACCATGTAGCTTAGCAATTTCCTTCATATATATCTCTGCAATACTGGCTACCGTGTAAGTTGCTTTCACTCGTATAAAATGTGAAACCTTTGTAAGATTCTCCACCCCTACCATGACATAATCATACTTCCTTGTTTTTCTTGGAAACCTGGTGATAAAATATATCATGACCACCTCTCATTTCCATTTAGGAATGGGAAATTAATATAAAAATCTTGTTAGATGCTTGTGTTCAATATTCACTTTCTAACATTCCTTGCACCTGGCTATGTAATTAGCCACATCCTTCTTATACTAGGACAAAAATATTGACCTCTTATTGTTTCAATTGTCTTCTAGTACCATGGATGACTAGAATATGGTACATTATGCATCTCTTTTAAAACTATATTTCTCAATTCCCAAGTGTTAGGAACATAAAAATTTTCCTTGAACAAGAGGATTCCATCATTTTCCAACCTATAGTCTTTAAATTTCAATGGTATATTTTCCTATTGTAAACCCTTTGTAACTTGTGCATGATATTGATTTGATACTATACTTCCAAAATTCTACTTTTTAAATATGAGCAATACATGCTAATGGTTGTAGCATGCATTTCATGCACCCTACTGATGAGTGCATCAACAACTTTATTCTCTTTTCCCTTGATTTCATTGATGTCTAAGTCATATTCACTGATAAATTACATCCATTTACTCTATCGGGAAATATGTGTTGGCTACTCAAACAAGTGTTTCAGTCCATTATTATTTTTCTTTAGCTCTACAGTTCTTCCCATGAGATAATGACTATACATTTTTAAGGCATGTACTATGGCTACCAACTCTAATTCATGGGTAGAATAATTTATTTCATGCTCCTTAATGTTCCTTGACTCATAACATATGTCATGCCCATTTTGTGTAAGGAATCCACCAATCCCTTCCTTGTAGGCATTTGTTCACATAAAAAAATCCTTATTTGAATCTACATACTTTAAAATAGTTGAACTAATCAATAATTCATTCAAGTGTTGAAAACTCTCCTCACACTTGGCATTCCATTCAAACTTTGTTCCATTCTTTTGTAGTGAAGTGATTGGATGTGAAACCTTGGAGAAAACTTGAATGAATCTCCTATAGTATCCATATAATCCCATAAATGATCTCACTTTTGAAACATTCTTTGGTGCTGGAAAAAGTTTCATTGCTTCAATCTTCTCATGGTCCACCGGTATGCCTTCCTCTAAGATGATGTGACCCAAATAAAGGATTTTCCTTTGACAAAAACTACACTTTCTTAACTTTTCATAAAATTGGTGCTCTTTCAACACTTGTAGCACCATCCTAAAATGTTTCTCATGATCCTCTTCTGTCTTGGAGTAGATAAGAATATCATCCAAGAAGACAATGGTGAATTTGTCTAGGTAATCTCTAAACACTTGGTTCATTAGACACATAAAAGTAGTTGGTGTATTTTTCAGGAAAAATGGCACTACCGCAAAATCATAATGGCCATACCTTTTTCTAAATGTTATTTTCTAGTTTCTTCTTCGATGATTCTCATTTGATGGTAACCTAACCTCAAGTTAATATTGGAAAATATCCTTGCTTTCAATTGATCAAAAATATCATCTATCCATGGTAGAGGGTACCTGTTCTTTATTGTAACCCTATTCCGCTATCTGAAGTCAATACACAACCTCAAAGTTACATCATTTTTCTTCACAAAGAGCATTTGGGCACCCCAAGGTGGGACATTTAGGTATATGCACCCCTTCAAAAATTCTTCTCTCTACATCTACAAATTTTTAAACTCTAGTGTGCTCATTATGTAGGGAGTTTTGGACATTAGGGAAGCTCCTGACATTAAGTAAATAGAGAAGTCAATATATTTGTTTGGTTCAAATTCTAGAAACTCCCCAAATATATCTACATATTCCCTCAAAATTGGATAATATTCAATATTTGGCTCCATATATTTTGTTGTCTTTTCCATATGGGTTGCATATATTTGGCACCCTTTCCAAAAAATTATTTTCAACTACAATGTTGAAATATCTATAACATATATAGGTCATAGAATACCTTTCACCATCCTTGAATTCCCTTCCTCATCAATGCATGCGAAATCCTTGTTGTAGCAATATAAGATAACATGATGCTAGTCCAACCAATCCATATCAATCAAGTAATCATATGACCCAAGCGATATGATGTTCAAATATTCCTTAGTGGTAAATCCATTCACGCTTATTGGGAAATCCTTGACAAATTCATTTATTTTTGTCTTGGTTCCACAGGATAGATGAACAAACCAAGACTTTTCATGATTACATTTCTTCAATTTAAACCTTTAAACTATTTTTGTATCTATATAGCTATGACTAGCTCTATAATCAATCAAAATAGCTATGGTTTCATTGTCAAATTACCTTCTACCTCAATCATGTCGGAGTGGTATTATACTTGTTTATTATCCAAGGCTACATAAATCCTTGGCATTCTCCTACCGATGTCATCCAATATATCAACTTACTCAATGTTATGGATATTACTCATCCTCTCTCCCCTATGAGGGAAATCCTTATACAAGTGGTCTCCTTCACATCCCCAACACTTTATGGGAGATGTCTTGGCATTTTCCCCAAGGAATATAGCATTTTATGTTCAACCTATGTTGGATTTCCTTGCTAATATACTTGAGAGATATTTATGAAAAATGGTGGCTTATACCCTTTCTTTTTGTTCTCCATCTTTACTTTCTTCTTATCATCCCAATCCTTTTGAAAATAGGGTCTTCCTTTTCTTTGTTCATAAAGATACTTAAATTTTCTTATGGATTCTTCCAAGGTCTTGGGATCATCAAAATGAATTTTAACATTGTAAAAAGAAGGTATCCCACTCAAAAATCTTTATAATTTTACCTTCTCATCCTTTATGAAGCTAACATACCTAAACAATTCAAGGAATATTCTCTCATACTCATCCATTTCCATGATTCCAAGCTTGAGTTCAAATAACTCTTGCATATTCTTGTCATTATATTGTTCTGAAAAGTATTTTTGTTGGAAATATATTTTAAACTACCTCCATGAGATCATTTTCTCATTAGCGTGCTAACCTTCTTGAGATGATCCCGCCCCATAGATGCTTTTCCTTGAAGATGATGTATTTCAATTATGGATTCTATATTTGATGAATAATCATGAAACTGGAAATATTTTATCATGCCTAGAAAGCAATCTTCAACATCATATCCCTTCCTATTTATGGTGACTTGAGCTTATTGATTCCTCCTTGCAAAATATCTGACTGAGGCCTCCTTCTTTGATTTATGACAGGGGATACACTTGTGATTTTTTCTGACCTTGAACGCACAAGTGTTGTTTTGGTCGAGTGTCCTAGAAAATATTGAAGATGTATACTAACACTCCTTGATTTCCTAGATTGTAACATCATTGTTTCCCCTAGCTTGTAATTAATCATTAATTATGATTACCATGATATGGCATGTGAACAATGTAAATGTATTATTGTTTAGATTGCCAATAAATAATTGTGGGGGTGAAGCCTTGAAGTACTAGCCATGATATCACTAGAGGAAAGAGTGAGGAAACTGTAGAGAGGGTTCATTATGTCAAAATGACCCAAATTCTCCTTGCTAAAATAATAAGCCTTGTAACATCCCCAACCACCCACAAGTCGGGGAATTCTACCTACAAGCCCACCCTTGGACTTCGTACTCTTACTGATACCTTATTTAATTAATAAGAACACATAAGATACAAGATTTAGCGACATGCATAGCAATATCCAGCAAGCATGCATAATCTAAGATTTAGTTAAACGATAATTAAAATGCAAAATAGAATACATTCATACATAGATAATAACATCACAATAGAGAGCACTTATCTTTACAAAAAGGTGGCACCAACTGGTTGCATACCAAGGACGTTCCACCCAACCATAGACACCACTGCTCCAAATCTCAACAGCAGTGTCACCCCTGAGCCAGGGCTATGAATCCACAAGGATGGTTCCAAAGTGTACTTGGGTTCCCAAATGAGTCAACTCTCAATCTCTCATAGGTTTCCCAACACCCACAACAATCCAGGTACCTAGATCTCTTCTACCCAGCCTATAGCGCCCAAGAGAATGGACCTCCACCCTTCTCTGCCACATAATCCCTCAGGTAGTTCTTCTCCTTTTTCTAGGGCCTCTAGCACAGTTGGTCCAGAATCTCAATGCTGGAAATCTCAGGACTCACAGTTGTGAGCAAAACAGGGCACATTCCAATGCATCTCAGACATGTAGGCCTTAGTTCATGGCTGGATTACACTAGCGACCATTACAACCAACTGTCCCATGGCTAATTCTGAGTAGTTCCTTTCCCTTTACCAGGCCAAGATGTAGGTGAGGATGGATCAATGGATGGGTAAGTGAGTGCATGAAAGGACGTGAGGGAAATAATGGTATTAAATGCATAAGGGGAGGAACAGACGAGCCAACGACCAACCCCACAATCAGACCAGGAATGGGTTTAAGTATTTTCGTGGGGAATCAAGAACCTCCTGGACTTCCCCAAGAAGCTAGCATAACTGATCCCCTCCCTTAGGAAGAAAGGGTAATTAGCATAGGAATAAACATCTATCCCCTAAATCCCCCTCTCTTGTGGAATCATAGCCCCCTATAACTCTAGTCCTTGTCCATCTAGCAACCAGCGATGTGTTTATTATTAATAATGATTAAAACATTACATTTCTTGGGCATATTGGCCCTTTAATAATTGTATGGGCACTCAATCCTGACATCATTGTAACAATACATTATTTAAAATACGGGTTCAAAACCCAGGGTGTTACATCCCCTCCCCCTTATTTTGGCATTGTCCTCAGTGCATATACAAATTAGAGATCAAAATCTCAAATTTATTCAAAAAGTTGTGGGTACTCTGCCCGCATGGCATCTTCATGCTCCCAAGTAGCATCTTCAGGACCGTAGTAGGTCCACTAAACTTTTACTAGCTCTATAACTCAATTGCGGAGCATTTTTACCTTTCTGTCCAATACCCGTACTGGCTGAACCTGAAAGTCTCCCTCCGTCTCTACCTGAATCAGATGCCAATCAATAACATGGTTATGATCATGTACATATTTCTTTAGTAGAGATACATGAAATACATTATGCACATTCATGGAAGCAGGTAATGCAAGCATGTATGAAACTGTCCCTATTTTGTCCAATCTTTAAAATGAACCATAGAATCTGGCTGCCAGCTTTGTACAACTACCCAATTTCAAAGATCTTTTCTTCGGCTTCACTTTAAAAAGTACATGCTCCCCTACTTTAAATTATATAGTTGTCTTGTTCTTGTCTGCATAAACTTTTTGTCTATCCTGAGTTGCCTTTAAATTCTTCCTGATCTTGACCACCTGGTCTTCGATGTCCTTGAGCAACTCTGGCCCAAGTACCACTCTATCTTCTAGGTTGTTACATTTTATTGGAGTATCTCATTTCCTACCGTAAAAGGATTTGGATGGGCTCATTCTCAATGAAGCGTGATACCCATTATTATATGCAAACTCAACCAAGTGTAAGTAATCTTCCCACTTAGATGGCTTATCCATCACATACATCCTCAACATATATTCAATTATTCGATTGACCCTCTCTGTTTGCCCATCTATCTAGGGACAATATGTTGTGATAAAGTTTAGATTTGTGCCAAATCCTTTAAACAATCCCCTCTATAAATTGGAGGTAAACTTCATATCTCTATCCGAGACGATTGTCCTAGGTATCCCATGCAACCTAGCAATTTCCTTCATGAAAATTTATGCAATATTAGCCACTATATGTGTTGTCTTCACAAGCACAAAATGAGCATCCTTTGTTAATTTTTCAACCACCACCATGATTGAATCATGTTTCTTATTCGTTCTGGGTAATCCTGTGATGAAATCCATGGTGATCACTTCCCATTTCTTCTCTGGAATTGACAATGGTTGCAGCAAACCCGCTGGGTTCCTATGCTCAACCTTCACCTTCTGACATTCCATACATCGAGTGATATAATCAGCAACATCCTTCTTCATTCTTTCCCAAAAGAATTAGCTTCTTACTGTTGTAATTGTTTTCTGGTAATCGGGATGTCCAACATAAGGAACATCATGCATTTCCTTCAGTACCAAATTCCTTAGTTCTCTGGAACTAAGAACATAGATTCTATTTTTATCCATGAGTAATCTATCTTCCTTTATCTCATACTCGTTTATTTTATGTTGTACATTTCCTTCTTGTAAGTTTTCCTTTACCTGTAGGTAATGCTGATATGTAACAAGACCATCTAAAATTATGTTCTTCAAGTCTGACCGATGCATACTGAAAACAATAGCATGCATGAGATGCACTCTTCTACTAAGTGCATCGACAACTTTATTCTCCTTTCCTTTTATATGCTTGATATTGAAGTCATATTCACTTAAAAATTCTAGCCATCTTGTTTGCCTGACATTCAAGGTCGGTTGTTCAAAAAGATACTTCAGGCCAATGTGGTCTATCCTTAATTTCAATTTCTTCCCCGTGAGATAATGCCTCCACATCCTCAAGGCGTGAACAATGGAAACAAGTTCCAAGTCATGGGTGGCATAGTTCCTCTCATGTTCCTTAAGATTTCTGAACTCATATCCAATGGCATGTCCATTTTACGTGAGGAATCTCCCAAGTCCTTATTTACATGCGTCTGTACATACCACAAAACTTTCATTTGGGTCAACAAAATTTAATACAGGTGCACTAGTAAGTAATTCCTTCAACAGATTAAAATTCTTGTCACACTTGAGTATCCATTCAAATTTAGTTCCCTTCTTTTGCAAAGAAGTGATGGGATGAGAAATCTTAGAGAACCCTACTATGAACCTTCTATAGTAGCCGACTAATCCCATAAAATATCGGACGTCTGGCATATTTCTGGGTGTTGGCCATCCTCTAATGGCTTCGATCTTCTCTGGGTCTACTGTTATGCCCTGCTTTGAAATAATGTGTCCCAAGTAATGGATCTACTTTTGATAAAAAGAACACTTACTCAACTTTTCCTACAACTGATGTTCTCTCGGTACTTTCAATACCATTCTTAAGTGATGTTCATGCTCCTCTTCAAACTTAGAATAGATAAGTATGTCATCCAAGAATACTATGACAAACTTATCCAAATAATTTCTGAACATGCAATTCATTAAGTACATGAAGACAATTGGTGAATTGGTCAATCCAAATGGCACCACTACAAATTCATAATGCCCATACCTAGTCCTAAAGGTTGTCTTATGAATGTCTTTTTCCTTGATTCTTACCTGATGGTATTCTTCCCTCAGGTCAATCTTTGAGAATATCTTTGCTCCTCTTAGCTGATCAAAGAGGTCATCGATTCGGGGTAGAGGATACTTGTTCTTAATAGTGTACTTGTTCAGCTGTCGGAAGTCAATACATAGCCTCAAGGTTCCATACTTCTTTTTGACAAAAAGTATTGGTGCTCCCTAAGGTGAAACACTTGGACGTATGTACCCTTTCTTCAACAATTCCTCCAACTTCATTTGTAATTCTTTTAACTCTAGTGTGCTCATTCTGTAAGGTGTTTTTGACACCGTGACAACTCTTAGCACTAAATCAATTGAGAAATATATCTCCCTTCTTGGTGGCAATCCATGTTTTTCTTGGAATACATCTTTAGATTCTTGTAGTACCGAGAAATGTTCAAGGCTTGGCCCTTTTGTATTATCTGTCTCTTCCACATGAGATGCATACAATTGACATCCTTTCCTAAAACATATTTTCAGCTATAAGGCTGAAATCTCCCTTATAGAGATGGGTCTTGGAACTCCTTTCACAGTGCTATGTTTTCCATTTCCATCAAGACATGTAAATGTCTTGTTATGACAATCTAGGAAAACATGATGCTTGTCCAACCAATCCATTCCAATCGAAATATCATAAGACCCCAATGATATGATATTTATATCCATACTAGTATTCACACCATTAAGACTTATGGAACAACTTCTGACCATATCATGGATTATTCTTTTGGTTCCAGTGGCTAACTGAACCAAACTTGCTTTTCCAAGTTTACTTTTCTCCAAATGAAATATATCCACTATCTTAGGATCAATGTAGCAATGAATTGCTCCTGAATCAATCAAAATAGCATCAGGCTGATTTATGATCTTACCTTCCACCTCGATCATATTGGACTGGTACTTTGCTTGTCGATCATTTAAATCCGTATAGACTCTTCCCATATCTTCGACTATTGTAGCCTCTTGGATGTTTTGCACAGTCTTCACTCTATCCTTTCTATGTGGGCAATCCTTGTACAAGTGATCTTCCTTGCATCCCCAACATTGGATTGGTGGTCTTCCCCTTTTTCCCAAGGAATATTCCTTCTTGGAATCCCCCTTAGCATATGATAGTGATGATTCCTATTAGGCTCATTCCCATTGAAGGGAGGTTTGAATCCTTTCCTCCTCTGATCGAACTTCTCAGTCTTCTTGTCCTTCCAAGATTTTTGTAGGGATTCTCTTCCCCGACCTTGCTCATACAGGTATTTAACCTTCCTGATGGCCTCAGTCAAGGTCTTGGGTTCATCATACTTGATATTTTCCTTATAAAAGGCTGGAAATCCACTTAGAAATATATGTATTTTCACCTTCTCATCACCAATGAACCTGACATTTTTTAACAATCCCAAGAACTTCTTCTCATATTCTTCCATAGTCATGCTTCCCAATCCGATTTCAAATAACTCCTACATTTTATTATCATAGAAATTCTCTGAGAGGTACTCCTTCTAGAAGTACTCCTTAAACTGCTTCCAAGTGATCCTACTCTCATTAATGTGCTTCACTTGCTTCAGTTGGTCCCACCACATTGCAGATTTCCCGTGTAAATTGTAGGTGGTAATCCTGGATTCTAGGTTGGATGAATAGTTATGCAACTAAAAATATCTCCTAAGCCCAAGAAACCATGATTCGGCATCATCTTCCCTTTCTCTTTCACCCTCAAAGGAAGGTGGCTTGAACTTCCTCAATTCTCCTTGAAAACTATCTACCTCTTGTTTCCTTCTTTGGTGTCTGAAAGGAGACACCTCTGGATTTATTACGGGATCATCTGATACATAAAACTTTCTTTCTGAGTAAGGAGGTGAGTGGTGTCCATGATCTTTGCTAGCACTTATGAAATAACCAACTCTTCCATGATCATCCATTCTTTCACGGCACCTGCCTTCTTCCTCTTGTCTTGAGTTTGATCCCTTCTTCATTTGTCTCTGCAACTGATTTAAGCTCTGCAAAACTTGAGAATTTATCTAACTTTTCTCTCTCATCAATCTCTCATTATCTTCTTTGTAGCTCTGCACTTCCATCTTTAGGCTTCTTACCATTTCTATTAACATTTCCTATTCTCCTTTTCCCTTGCATCCATTGGACTCTGTCTCTGCATTACCAACTCTGGTATTCTGGCCTTTGGCTTCCTTATCATGACTAGAGGCTCCCTCGCTTTCTTCCATTTCCTCAATACGCATCCTAAGATTATGTGCTTAAGCCCCTTAATTCTGCAAAATGTGCAAGCGACCATTTTGTTAGAATTACGCATATGATAAACAAAATTTCCAAACCATGCTACAGGTCTCTTTTTTTTTTTTGTTCATGGAGATCGTATCCCCATTCTTTCAAAATAACAGTGTCATGTTATCCTTGGTTGATACAGAATTTCATCCTGCGCAGGTGCTTCCTTAAAACTGCCTTCCCAAGTGACCACGACTAGAAACTACGGCTAAATCCTTCCTTATCACTTTTCTATCTCAAAGACAACCAATTCGGCCCTTATCCCTCCTTCCCTCAGCTCTCAATTTGCATATGACCACGGCCATGACCCTGTGCTTAGCTGAAAAATCACTTGTCTAGAGCTTCGGGACTTCAGAACTTCTAACCAGGACCAGATCAACGGTCCTCGTCCTCTTTCACAATCAACGATCGAGATCCACTTTGGGACTCCATGCTTCGGTAGTCTCAACTTTCCTCGCTTGAATCCTCTCAGAATGATTTTACCCAGAGTTCATGATCTGTCGATGGGTGTCCTCCCACGGATCAACAATTGTGAATCGCTTTGGCTCTTCGGGCTTTGGAATTTTCAAACTTTCCTCCTGCACTTTCTCCCAGAGTGCTTTCACCCGAAGTTGATGATCCTTCAACGTGTGTCTTTTGGAATCAATGGTCGATATGTACTCTAGACTTCAGGACTTTGGGAGTTTTAGACCCAATGCAACCTATCACATCTTTCCCCTCTGGAGTGCCCAATCTCTAGAGTGCACGATGTATCACCACGTGGTGAAATACTGGAAGCAGACATGTGGTCCAATCAGGTGGGTGACACATGTCACATCCTAGTTGACATTTCAGTCATATTCATGCTCAAAATTTATTGACATGTGGTGCACATCCCATGTGTCCACATCATCCCTGGTGACGTCCACAAGCCATGTCACTTCAGAAATTCTGAGGTCCACATCACCTCTTGGTGACTTCATCATGCCCCACCCCTTTGTCTCTTTGGGCTTTAGAACTTTGCAAGTTTCCACACTATCACACTTCCAATTCTACCGAACTCCGATTTCCTGAACCAACCAAACTGTCACTATGTGTCTCCCTTATCGGACGACCCATATTAACCCTAGACTTTGGGACTTTGGAAGTTATCACTGCAAGGATCAAGGGTTTCCATTCCTTCAGACTTCGGAAAACTTAATCCTCAACTTTTTCTAAAATGTTTTTATCCGAATCTTGCGATCTTCTGACGCGTGTCTCCCATGGATCGACAACTAGGATTTCTTTAGGTCTTCAGATTTCAAAAATATCAACTTTCAACCTTCTCTTTTCCCCAAAGTGCATGGATTTCTGCCACGTGTCCTCCTGGATTAGACGACTGAGATTCACTTCGGCTCTCTGGGCTTCGGAAATTTCAATTCTCAACTTCTCCTCGCTCGCTCTTTCCCAGAGTGCTTTCACCCAGAGCACATGATCGTTTGACGCATGTCCTCCTATGGATCGACGGTCCCCAACTACTTCAAATATTCAGAGTTTTGAAGATCAAGCACTAGCAAGTCACATCCCTGCATGCCTTTCAATTTGTGGGGGCACGCATCAATGGTTTGGAGTAACCCACTTTTCTCCCTGTAATTCTCCTAATGCTGACACATAACCCCTTGGTGAAACTGTGGTTTGGATTGTGAGACTGCCTTGGGAAATTATCTCACATGGAACTTGGTTCCCCGCAATGCCTCCTTTCTGTTGATCTCACTCTCCAATGGGATCTGATGGTTGTGACCTTAACCCTTGCTTCCTTTTCATTAGATGACCCCTGTTCACATGTTGTCCAATCCAACAATCATGGATCTTTCCTGATCTTACCGTGGCGATCGCTCCCGAATTTGAAGGGGGATAGTCACAATCCTTCGAACCCCTTACAACAGATCTCTAACGATCTAACTCCTACATATATTCTGCAATTCCATTCCTCCTAAGATTTTCAACTTCACGGTCTAAATTTGATCTCGACTACGAGATTTTGACCAATAGACCTGGCCCATACCAGCCCGGTGTTTCAACCAAAAGCTCTGATACCAATCTGTAACATCTCCAACCACCCATAGGCCAGGGTATGCTACTTTCAAGCCCACCCTTGGACTTTTTAATCTTACTGATACCTTATTTAATTAATAAGAACGCATAAGATACAATATTTAACGACATGCACAACAATATCCAACAAGCATGCATAATCTAATATTTAGTTAAACGATAATTAAAATACACAGCGAAATACATTCATACATAGATAATAATATCACAATAGAGAGAAATTTTCTTTATAAAAAGGTGACACCAACTGGTTGCAGACCAATGACGTTACACCCAAATGTAGACACCACTGCTCCAAATCTCAATAGTAGTGTCACCCCCGAGCCAGGGCTATGAATCCACAAGGACGGTTCCAGAGTGTACTTGGGTTCCCAAACTAGTCATCTCTCAATCTATCACAGGTTTCCTATCACCCACAACAATCCAAGTACCCATATCTCTTCTACCCAGCCTGTACCACCCAAGAGAATGGACCTCCACCCTTCTTTGCCACGCAGTCCCTCAGGCAGTCCTTCTCCTTTTTCTAGGGCATCGAACACAACTGGTGCAGAATCTCAATGTTGTAACTCTCAAGACTCCTATTTGTGAGAAAAGCAGGGCATAGGCCAATGCATCTCTCAGAAATGAAAGCCCCAAGTCATGGCTGGATTGCACCAACGACCATTACAACCAACTATCTCATGGATAATTCTCAGCAGTTCCTTTCCATTTACTAGGCCAAGACGCAGGTGAGGATGGATCAATGGATGGGTAAGTGAGTGCATGAAAGGGCGTGAGGGAAATAATGGTATGAAATGAAAAAGGGAAGGAGTGAACGAGCCAATGACCAACCCCATAATCAGACCAGGGATGGGTTTCAGTATAGTCGTGGGGAATCAAGAACCTCCTGGCCTTCCCCAAGAAGCTCACATAACAGATCCCCTTCCTTAGGAAAAAAGGGTAACTAACATAGGAATAAACATTTATCCCATGAATCCCCCTCTCTTATGGAATCATAGCCCCCTATAACCTAGTCCTTCTTTGTCTAATAGCCAACGACGTGTTTATTATTAATAATGATCAAAACATTACATTTCTTGGGAATATTGGCCCTTTAATAATTGTTTGGGCACTCAGGCCTCTCATCATTGTAACAATACATTATTTAAAATGGGGGTTCAAAACCTGGGGTGTTACAAGCCTCATACTAATCCCAAGAAAAAAAATATGTTAATGAAAGAAGGACTGATGGTTGAACAATCAACTACCACCATGAATTGAAGCATGGAGAGTCTGGTTGAGGAGATATAAAACAGTTAGCCTGAAGTACCACAAAGCGTAGTTTTCCTGCAGACCCAGACTGACCCATGTTCCTTTTGACAAAAGGAATAGGATAGGTCCAAAACCTCCCTGGGGGGAAAATGAGAGGGATTGAAAGAGAAAGGATACCATCCGGAAAAAGGAAGAGAGGGCATGATTCTCTCCAATGGAGAAGAAGAACTAAATAATTAATTTGTCCTGGAAAAGGGGAGAGAAGATGAGTACAGATCTTAGAGATTTTGTAGAAAACATGACTTGAGAAAGAGGTCACAAGCTTGATGCTGTGGGAGCATATGATAAACCTCATAGAGGTTGTGATAGAGAAAGGATCTCTTAGAAATTGCAAAAGTTTCCTAGTGATATCATGGATTGGCATAGGGGTGGACAGAGCACTAAGAATGAATTCCTTTGAGCCTACGGTTGGGTGGAAAGGCGAACACCCACAATCAGTTGGTTGGTGATCGACTGTAATAGATAAGTATTTCATATACCCTATGTACTAGAATTGGAATGAGTGGTTGGATGTCTATGCCTATGACAAAAATTTGCATTGTATGATTAATATTAGAAATGATTATTGTTCTCCGATGAACCCCTGCATTTGAATGGTTTATTTTTTCCTCTGCTTAGTGGCAAGAGAACTATTATACATGGGTCTTCGAATGAATTTAGGAATAAGTTTATGGTTTTTGTGATTGGTTGGGAAATCCTTAAGAGATTTTTCCCAAGGATGGGTATAGTAGTGTAATAATTGGGGAAGACTTCGCTGGAATGCTTCAATCCTGTTGACCCCTCAAATTTACCTTTGTAGGTAACTAAAAGTTATGTAGAAGAACTGCGCTTACTTCAAACTAGTCGTCCAAGTAATTGTGGGCTCATCACTATGACCTTAATAAAATTTAGGCTGAGATATAAGTGTGTAGCCCTTGGAACTTATCAAAAACCTCATATGACCAGGACCATGGAACCCAACGCTACACTCAACACGAGCTAATCCTTTTGATTCTCAGGGATTCAGGGGTCCAGATCTCTGGGATGTTGGAATCCTCATAAAACCTAGATTGTGCAGAAGGTGACCTATCAAACTAGTAACTTGATGGATGAACAACAACTGGCGGTCAGTTACCCGTAATCATAGGATTCATCCCCTTGTTAAACCATGATCCACTTATCGGACACGAAGTAACACGAGCCATAGATCTGAGGTTAGTCAAGATCTCCCCTGACTATTGGATCTACACCCTGGTTAGTCTGATGATGACCACTTTGGGATAATAGAGTTGTTATAACACCAAAACCTATTAATGTCAGACATGAAAGGTAACATGGACTATGGAACTAAGGATCCTTCATGACCCTTCTCGATCGTTTGATCATGGAAACATGTGTATCATGTCAATATAATGTGTGGGTACACACATCGAGTAATGGTGATGCCATGTGTGGTGGCCTTGTGACATAGTAAAGAGATGTCGGTAACCTGAGGCATGTGCAACGCATCTTTCTAGCATGTTTTAGGTTGACAATTGTATCTCTAGGAGTGGTCAAACACTAAATCCTAGAGACCTTTGAGTTAGAGTCTTGATTCATTGATATAGGGAGTCCATTGAGGACCTCTCCCAACCATATGATCATTATTAATATCTCCAGATAAACCCCACTTCGGGTGATTCAGGATGCAAGGCAGGGAGTTTCCCAAAACGCCGAAGTTGCAAAGTGACGAGGACCATCGATCCAATGATGCTTCGGGATCTCTCCTGACCATTGTTTCTATACCATGGTCAACCCCGCACTGACCACTCTAGGAGAAAAAAGGAAATTATGTACCCAAACCTCCAAACTCTGAAGTTGTGAAGCAATGGAGGCCGTAGATCTAGGTATCTACGTGGACCTATCTTGGGTGTCAGATAAAATGTATTGGGAGGTTGTTGGCAGGAGTTTGGACTTTGGGGCTCTGGGCGATTTTGTAGGTAGGAGAGGCCGGAGGCTTCCAAAGGATCTCATTCTGGAGTGACGTGGCATGTTGACTTCACCTACGGTGACATGGACCCATTTTCGGCATGCAACATGTCACCTTGATTTGTGTCGTTTACATACCTTATATGCCAATTGGAATGTGACACATGTCACCCATTGATGGGGCCATGTGTCATCTATTACCTATGTTGCATGTTAACACCCTGGCACACACTCACTGTCCTAATAGTTGGTGGAATACCCCAGGTCACTAGGAGTTTGGGACTTTGGAAAGCTTGGGAAGATGGGAAACTGGGGTTAGTCAACTAAAGGCCTGGACCTACCTATCCCTATTTCTACGTTTAACAAACCACCACGTGTAAGTTTGGACCCTTCGAGAGTCTGGGTTTCAGGACTCCGAAGGATATCCGAATAGAGAAAAGGGAGTTCAATGATGAAGCACCGAATGTCGAAATCCCTTAATATTGTGCATTTAATGAGGGAGAATTTCAACAGTTGGATTTAACTATGGATGGATTTCCACCATATATGAAATAGATTTGGGGAACTCCATGACTTTAGGGAACTTCCCCTGTAACTTCCCTCCAACGACCATGTCATCACTAAAGGGTGACAACCTTGGTTGAGTCTGTGCCAGGAAGGATGGTGCGAATGAGGTGAACCCACATGGGTGCGACCTGGACCTTGACCAATGATGTCGGAAGAGCTTCGGAAGGGCATAAATTCCAATCTAGAGCTCATAATTGAGTATGGTAATAGTCGTTGAAAATCTCTTGAGGAGAAGATGATGATGGAGACCTCAGAAAGAGGATTAAAGATAATTAAGAAAAGAAAATATTTGATGCCCCATCCATTAAAAATGTACTTAGGGTTCGGGTGTGTTACAAAGTGGTATCAGAGCGAGCAACAACACTTGGTACTCTTGGGCTTACTAAAGAGTCAAGAAAATATTTTTTTTCTCTCTTAGAAAAATTTAAGGGAGAGGGAACCCTGCTCTACCCTACCTAGAAGAACATGATTCAAACACAGGCTTGGATGGGTCGGAGAATAGTCATAAGCCTAGTTTACCAAGGCTAAGATGAATGTGTTGAGATTATTACCGCCGTATGGAAATTATCTGCATAAGTTCCTTGAGGAGAAGGATGCAAATTAAAATTCAGTTGGTATTTTACCCAACAAGATTGAATCATGCTAGACTATGACAGAAGAAGCCTATCATTTCTTTTGGAGAAATGATAGTCGGTCCTTCAAAAGTGGTATTATGCCGAGGGGAATTAATAATAAAACTTGGATGCAAATGGAATAAACATGTTTTAAGGAGTACTTGAGTTTAAAAGGAAAATGGACTGAATAGGTGGTAAGAATTTCCTAAAAGTGGGATTATAAATCCCCTGTTAATAAAAAGTGTTTAATAAATGAAGGATTTGGAATTGGGAGAATGATTCCTCATGTCTAGAGGCCTTATGTAAATATGTGAGTTCAACCTACTTGACCTATCATAACTAAAAACTATTGTTGGGATAAGCCCTCTTTGTAAAATAAAAGAAGTTATGAGGATTGAGAATGAACCTCATGGAAGAAGTGAAATGACATGAGCAAGTTCAAAATCTCATGGTTGTGTTATGTAAGTGGGTATCCCTATTAACTAAAGGTAGGACTATGAATGAAAATGCAAAAGGAAAGTAAGTGGAACTCGTCTGCACTGCAGGCATGGGTATAATGCTTGGTGCTCGAAGATATGTTGAAATGCATATCACAAAGATAGAGCATGCATACGACATGCATATATACTTATTATCATCTTTCATTGAATGTAAAATATGGTGATGTCATATATCATATGGTTAGTGATCATATGACTATGGAATCATAAGTAAAAGGTTGATGATGTTGAGTACATAGTTCCTTATGAGGATAAGGTAGGAGGATTAATAAACTGTTGGCCTTGGATGTGGTAGAGGAAGTGTTGGGATACTTCTAGATGACCAATGGGTCAGGTTGACATCCACAGATGGATGGTATCCATATAAGGTATGGCTTGGTATACTTAAAATCGTAGAGAGGGGGAATATAGAAATTGTTTCCCTTGATTGAAAGGTTCGTTGATAAAGACCAGTCAGAATCTTGATAAGACATCTTATTGCCTTGTGCATTGTTGAAATTTCCCAAATGGTATTTCTGGGTTGTTGAATAACTTTATACTAGTTGAGGCAAAAAAAAAAATCCTTTTTACCGGTTGTTGTCGTGTAGAAAGGGGGACATAGTTATGACTATGTCTATTAAACTTCCATGTGGATATCATGTGAATGCATGTGAGCTCTCAGCAGAGAGAGAAGCTAAGTGATGAGTATATCTATGATACGTATCATAATAATGATTGGAAGATCCCTGGGAGAAGGATCTGGAATTTTGATATGTCCATGTGCATGAATGACATGGAAAAGGTGCAAGCAATGAGCTTGCATGATGAATGTTTGGCTATGTTTGTATATGCTTGAGTGAATGGATCTAATGCATTGTGAATTTTATTGATATGCAGACTGATATTAAGACCAAATAGATATGAGTGAATGATATTAAATGTGCAAGTGATGCACATGTATTATGTAAGAGTATATGTATACTAAAGGCATGATGTGATTCCCTAAGTGAGTGAAATGAAAGGCAAGAATTTCACTTTCCAAGATTAAATGAATGCCATGGATGCATGGATAACTCCCTTCTGAAGAGTCATGAAAGCTTTGTTTTGAATGATAACCTGAGGGGAATGTGCTCCATTCCCTCACGAAAGGCTAGTATAAATAGACGAAAGAGTAAATGAGCAAGGATGCTTTGTTGTCATGATAAGAGGAAAAATGATTATTCCCTTAAGGATCACATGAGAATGATTGTGAACAATCATGAGTTAATTGATTTTAAAGTAAATATGTATGTGAGTTGTGAAATATACCTATGGTACTGTTGTTGGGTATTTCTACCCTACGGACTAATAAGCTAGGGCTCTAAACTTATACGCAGAGAATGACCCTTAAGACTTAACTTTTGACCTTCTACCCGAATCTAAAACCTCTTTCTTCACATGCATACAAGAGAAGAATAAACCAACCTTTTTCTGGACGGCTGAAGTAGATCCTCCGTTGAATTTCTTGTCCTTTTGCCGCTG
>ML803201.1:211443-240028 GCA_009831015.1 Picea engelmannii | reverse complement strand
AAATATATATATATATATATATATATATATATATATATATATATATATATATATATATATATATGAATCTTGGATTACATTCTAAAACAAAATGTATGAGTGGGAAAATAAAAAATGAATGTTGAATATTCTGATAACTAAATGGTAATGCAAAGAGTGCACAGGTTCATAATTCATTGTGAATAAAAGTTTTGTTGTGGTATCATGTTGATTTACCAAGAAGGTTGAGGTGAACCTAACTAAGACTGTTCAAGGAAAAGAGCATGGAGATCACAATAAGAAGTAGATTGCATAAGCAAAGAAGGAGAAAAGGAGGAACAATTTTCTAACCCTAAAAACTTTGAATTGTTTAACAGAGTTGTAAGCCTTATAAGAGCAACTGCGGGAACAAGTACAACTAGAAAAAGGGAAAATGAATAAATAATCATATTTAAATGAACAGGATTGGTCAAACTGTGTTAAATAAATGCAATGAGGCCCTGGAAAATAACTCAGCTGGACTAAAAGTCCAGGGTTGTGTAGGATTTGGATGAGGGAATATTTCCTTGAATCCTTTCTCATTGTTTATTATTTTTCTATGGTATGAGAGACAGATTTGATGATGCGGGTAAATGTTTTGACACAATAATGATGATGGTTGAATGATTGTAAAAACAATTGAGAATTGTTTATGTTGCACTCATGAAAAAATCAAGGATAATGTGATGAAGTGCATACATATATGCTAGGACATATATGAAAATGTTTTATTGATTGGAATGCTATGATAAATTCATTTTTATTTTACATGATGACTAATGTATTTTTGATATATGTCATGTGTAGAAAATAAATTGAAATTGTTTGGAAAGACAATTACCAATGATGGAAAACCTCAAGAAGAGGATGAATACGAGAAGGTTGTTGTTGATATTTGTTGGAGGGACTCTAAAAGTCCCCATAAAGAACCACTGATGAGGAAATATTAGAGAGGGTTTTGAAAGTCAAAAAATGTATAAAAGTGTTCATGCCTGTAAGGCATAAGGTATGAAGGGATTGGGTAAGAATCCCTTCTGAAATATTTTATTATTTCAATGATATATATAATTCAAGTTGAGAGCTTGTTGGATGTCATTTATACCCAAGTAGGGTATGATTCAGGAAAAGAACCGAGGAATAGAGATAGGAATTATATGCTGGTCAAGGATGAGTTATAATCCTTGCAAGAAAATGCAAGAGTAAAACCATGGGTATGATAACCAATCTAGGGATATTGGGAATAAAGGTGCTCATAGTTAGCACATTGCATGGAATGCATTGAGGAAATGCATGATTGCATGAGAAGGCAGGAAATGGATTTCCATCGAGGAAGGAGGACATTTCACTAATCCAATTGAATTGTGTAGTTGATAAAGAAAGGAAAATTTGGGTGGCCATGAGTGTTGGAACCCTGGTTACTAATGAAGGAGGGATGGTAGGGTGCATTCAAGAGAAACTTTTATTTCATATGTGTTTATTGGGGATCATGATCAACATGTAGTAGGGAGCATAGTATTGTTGTAAGAGTGAAGGAGAATGATTAAAACTCGTGGTGAAGAGGTTGGTTGAGCTCCAACACACCATGATAAAGTTCTTATCATAAGTGTAGCAAAATTGAACCCAATATAAAGGGTTCATTGGGTATGAATGTGGCCATGAATATTGGCACATTGATTAAAGTCATTTGATATTTGAATTGCATTTAGAAAAATTTGGTATGATGAAAGGATGCATATGTAAAGAATGATATTTTTATTTTTTCTTTGTACCCTTGAATAGCTGAAAATTACTTGGACTGTTAGTATGCATTGTTTTGAAAATATAATGTGCATGAAAACTAACAATTTGTTTGGTGAGGAATGTTGAAATTGCAGGAAGAAAAGGATCTTGGATATGGCAATGTTGTAAGCCAATAAGGAAGACAAAATGCCTGTTGAGATAAACTGTTATGGGAAGGAAAGTCCCATACCTATGGATCTAGTTCCTGTGTGGAACAGATTTGAAAATAAATGTGGAATTTGGAAATGTGGGTGACAGATTTGCAAGAAAATTTTGAATTTGAAATCGATGATAATATCTCATAATTTTTGTATACCTGTGATACAAGTGAGGCAAAAGAGATCTGTATAGGGAGGACAGGTGAAGGATGTCAATATGGAAAGCATGAAAAAGACTATTGTTGAGATAGGAGGACCCAATGGTAAGCCATGATCGCCCTAGAATATGTTGTGTTGTGGTAACACAAGTCAAAGGGATTCCTCGACTGAGAAAGTCTGAGGGACGCCTCGACTGTAAGGCTCAATGAAGTCTTTAAAACTCTTCCTTGGAAAGAAAATATTGATTACCCGAGGGAGTGTATAGAAGAGAAGGGGATGCCTGAGACTAGGCTTGGAGGGTGAGTGACCGCAAGGAAGATGAGACTCTGATAATTCTTATAAACTATTGATTGGGATCATTCACATAATGGGTATGTCAAGGAAAAACAATGAGCCAAGATAAAAATAAAACCATGTGGATGCAAATCCATGAAATGTACAGATACGTGTTTTGCTAGATTATGAAATTTTTCCTCTTGAATTTTGCACAACAGTAAGATGTTTTCGCATGAAATTATGATTAATATGATTGTTTTCCAAAATTATTGAAGGAAGGTGATGAAGGAAAAGGGTCTGGAAAGGACATGACAAAGAAAGAGGATCAATATTTTTGAAGTATCTGAATGACAAAGTCATGTCAGGTGTTACTGAGAAATAACATCGAGGACGATGTTCCTTTTTAAGGGGGAGGGGATTGTAACACCCTTATTTCCCCCAGCTTGCAATTAATCATTAATTATGATTACCATGCTATGGAATGTGAAACATGTAAATTTCTTATTGTTTAGATTGCCAATAACTAACTGTGGGGGTGAATCCTTGAAGTATTGGTTATGATATCACTAGAGGAAAGAGGGAAGAAACTGTAGAGAGTGTTCATTATGTAAAAATGACCCAAATTATCCTTATTGAAATAATAAGACTCATCTTGATCCCAGGGAAAAAAATTAGTTAATGAAAGAAGGACTAGTGATTGAACAATCAAATACCCCCATGAATGGAAGCATGGAGAGTCTGGATGAGGAGACAGAAAACTGTCAGCCTGAACTACCACAGAGTGCAGTTTTCCTATATGCCTAGACTGACCTGAGTTCCATCTAACAGAAGGAACATGACATTTCTAGAACCTCTCTGGGTAAAAAGGAGAGGGCATGCAAGAGAAAGGATACCATTCAGAAAAAGGAATAGAGCATGTGAGGTTCTTCAATGGAGAAGAAGAACTAAAGAATTAAGTTGTTCTGGAAAAGGGGAGAGAACATGAAAACAAATCTCGGAGAGTTTGCAGAAAATGTGACCTAAGCAAGAGTTTGTGAGGTTGATGCTATGAGATAATTTGATAAACCTCGCAGAGGATGTGATAGAGAAAGAATCTCTGAGAAACTACAAAATTTCCCTAGTGATATCATGGCTTGGAATGGGGGTTCCCAGATCACTAAGAATGAATGCATCTGAGCCTATGGTTGGGTAGAAAAGAGAACACCCACAATCAGTTGGATGGTGATCGACTATAATAGATAATTATTTCATATAACCTGTGTACTAGAATTGGAATGAGTGGTTGGATGTCTGTTCTTATGACACAAAATTTCATTATATGATTAATATTAGAAATCTTATTATTCTCTAGTGAACCCCTACATTTGAATGGTTTTTGTTTGCCTCTTCTTAGAGGCAAGATAACTACTAGACATGGGTCTTCGAATGAATTTAGAAATAAGTTTATGGTTTTTGTGATTGGTTGGAAAATCATTAAGGGAGTTTTCCAAACGATGGATTTAGAAATGTAAGAATCAGGGCATAGTTTGTTGGAATGCTTCAGTCCTATTGACCCCTTGAATTTACATTCATAGGTAACTAAACATTTTGTAAACGAAAGGCACTTCCTTCAAACTAGTCGTCCAAGTAACCATGGGCTCATTCCCATGGCCTTAATCAAATTTCGGCTGAGAGCTAAGGGTGTATCTCTCGGAACTTATCAAAAACCTCATATGACCAGGACCATGGAACGTAACGCTAAGCCCAACGGGAGATAACCCTTGTGAGTCTCGGGGCTTCGAGGGTCTGAAGTTCTGTGATTTCATAATCCTCATAACACCTAGATTATGTGGAAGGTGACCTATCAAACTAGTAACTTGACAGATGACTGGAAGCTAGCAATCAGTTACCTGTAATCATAGGATTCATCCCCTTGTTAAACCTCGATCCACTTCCCGGACGTGAATTAACGCGAGCTGTAGATCTAAGGGAACTTGAGATCTCCCTTGATTATTGGATCTACACTTTGGTTAGTCTGGCGTTGACCAATTTGGGAGAACAAAGGTTTTATAACAATAAAACACTAGAATGTTGAAATCGTGAGGTAATGTGGACCATGGATCTAAGGATCCTTTGGGACCCCTCTCGACCATTTGATCATGGGGACATACTATCATGTTTAGAGCACGTGGGGGTACATGTGTCAAGAAACAGTGATGCCATGTGTGGTGGCCTTGTGACATAGTAAAGAGATGTCGGTAACCTGAGGCATGTGCCACACATATTGCCAGTTTGTTTTGGGTTTACAGGTGTCCCTCTAGGAGTGGTCCAACACAGAAACCTAGGGACCTTTGAGTTAGAGTCATGAGCCATTGATCTAGAGATTCCATTGAGGACCTCTCCCAACCATCCAATAATTATTTAACTCTCCGACTAAACCCCACTTCAAGTGATTCAGGATGCAAGGTGTGAAGTTTCCTCGAACACCGAAGTTGCGAAGAAACGAGGACTGTCAATCCAGGGATGCTTCAGGATATATCCTAACCACTGGATCTAGATTGTGGTCAACCTAGCACTGACCAATCTAGGAGAAAAAAGGAAATTACACATCCAAACACCCTAACTCTGAATTCGTGAAGCAATGGAGTTCGTATATCTAGGGATCTACGTGGACCTGTCTCAACCATGGAATAAAATGTTTTGAGAGGTTGTTGGTAGGAGTTTGGACTTTGAAGCTCCAGGTGATTCCACAGGTAGTAGAGGATGGAGGCTTTCAGATTTTGTCAGTATGGAGTGACGTGGTACAATGATGTCACCTAGGGTGACGTGGACCCATGTTTGGCATGCCACATGTCACCTTGTTTCGTTCATTTTAAAGACATTATATGCCAATTGGAACGTGAAACATGTAACCCATTGATGGGGCCACATGTCACATCTACCCTATGCCACATGTTAACACCCTAGCACATGCTCGCTAGCCTAATAGTTGGTTGAATACCTCGGAGAACTAGGAGTTCGGGACTTTGGAAAACTTGGGAAGCTGGAACATATTCACCTACCTGTCCCAATTTCTATGTTTAACACACCACCATGTGTAAGTGTGGACCCTTCAGGAGTCCAAGTTTTAGGAATCCAGAGGATATGCGAATATAGAAAAGGGTTTTTAGCATTGAACTCCAAAATCGCTTAAGCCTGTGCATTAAATGAGGGTGAATTTTAGCCATTGGATTTAACGGTGGATGGATTTCCACCATAGATGCAGGAGTGTTGGCGAACTCCAGGACTTCATGGAACTTCCCATGTAACTACCCTCTAGTGTCTATGTCATCACTAAAGGGTGAAAACCTTGGTCGAGTTCATGCCAAGAAGGATGGTGCGAATGAGGTGAACCCAGGTGGGTTCCACCAAGCCCTTGACCAATGATGTCGAAAGAGCTTCGTAATGGCATAAATTCCAATCCAGAACTTAGAATTGAGTATGGTAACAATCGTCGGAAATATCTTGAGGAGCAGATGATGACGGAGACCTCAAAAAGAGGATTCAAGATAATTAAGAAAAGAAATATTTGATGCCCCATCCCTTAAAAAGCTACTTAGGGGTTGGGTGTGTTACGTAGATCCACTATGATCACCCTTCCTATCATGAGAAATGGATGATTCCAATTTCCTTACACTGGGGACTTGTTTTGTGCTAGAATATTTATTCAATTATATCTATAACATATTCAGACTATGTAGCATATCCTCCAGAGATCTTATTATCCTTTCATTCTTTTCTCAATAGCTCTTCACTTCTTTCTACAAGTTTCTCATAGTCTCGACTTACTACACCAGATCCACTATGATTCTATATACATTGGATATGGCTGCTGCATTTCCCATGCTGACATGTAAACTTATGACCTCCTCCTCATGGATTTAATATCTTTGGGAAGCCTCCATATCTCTAGTCCTCATATGGTAACCCTATATGTTTTTCCTATGCCTCTAATTATGCAAGAAGTGTGCATGCAACAATTACATGTTAGATTTAAACATATTATAAAATTTTCATTGATTAAGCTGCATGTTGGTTATTACTCTTTCTATCTACTTCTTGGCTAACCCAGGTTTATATCTAAACATGTTTCCAAAAAACCCCTCTAAAACTATCGCCCCCCTGGTAAAAAAGAAGGAAACAAAACAACATAATATATTCTGCAGTCTCGCTTGAGATAGTTCTATGGGTGATTGCAATGATCAGATGCTCGCAGTCTAGGAAAGAGTGGGGATCTGGTTTTGCAATTCATCTTCTTAGGCCTTGATCTGGTTATTATTTCTATTATTCTTAATATTCATTCATTTGTTAAGGTTATGAATGCATTCTAATCGATCTAACATATGAGAATTCTAATTGAATCATCCATTCATTCATTCATCATCTAGCTACCAACATAAGGTAAATATACCATAAACACAACACATAACATGGGTTTTACCATGGTTCACTCCCTCTTGGGATATGTCTACAAATATTTGGATTCTTATGCTCTTATTATTATGTTGTTATAAAGTATGGCGCCACACGGCGCACAACAATTCCAATTCTACAACCAAAAAACAGGTTCCACCACCTCCATGAGGCTGACTAGATCACACCAGGATCCACAGCCTGCAATATAACCCTCAAGATATAGCTACTTGACTCTCCTACAACTCAACAACTTACAAAAGTATCTTATATATTACAGTAGTTTCCTTATTCGAACAAAACAAAACTCAAGGACAACCATCGTAGCAACAACACCAACCCCGACCTAGAACTCCTAGGTGCTTATTTATACTATTTTTAGCTTATCCTTGATTACAATTTCTTCCACAAACCCTAACTCTAAGGTGGTTAGGGTTTCCTGCATGCATGCCTTGCATGCTTTCCTCCTTTGCATGCATATTTTCCTTGCATGTGATGCTTTTCCTGCCAGCTATCTTTTTCCAAATTAAGCTTTATCTTCCCAAAAATGGGATTTTCCTCAAAATTGGCATGTGCCCAATAGGCTCCCAACACTGACATGTGGATCATACTGAACCACCTAGGTAGTGCGTGTTGACTCAAAAACCTCTTCTAGGCTATGGAACTTTTCTGGAATTCCCTTCCTCTTGCATGGACCTGTGCGGCCTTCTTCATGAGTGCCTCTAATGCTTGCATTGTGATCTCCTCCCGGATCATTGTTGTGCACTCTGTCCTTTCTTGCACCATGTTATTCTTCTCCTCCTCCAACTACACAATCATATCCATTGATTTCTCTTGAAGGGTTTTCATCTACACTTGTCTTTCTTGCCTCTGTGTTTGTGCTACTTTTAACTCTGCCTGCAACTTCTTCATATCTTACGTTCCTTTCAGACGCTCGATGATACTCATTGTATTTTTCCTCTACCTGAGGTCCTGAATCATTGCATTTATCCTTTCTTCCTCCTGGTCCCACTGCTGGACATATGTGTCTTCCTCCAACATTGTCCAAAGTTGCACTTCTCTATCAAACAATCCTATTGTTGCATTGATTTGTCTTTCCATCTCATTGATTTGGCTTGTAGCTTCCTATTTCCTTTGCTCCTTCACCTCTGGGGGAGTCGTTGGATTGATATTTTCTTTTAGATCCTTGATATCCTTCCGGTACTGATCGAGTACCTGTGCGATAAGGTTTATCTTTTCCTCGACACTTATTTCTACTGCTTATGCACTGTTAGGGATGCGATTATACACTGTTTTATGTCCCTGTTCCATTTTGTTTGTGCATTTTTTTTCCTCCTTGGTTTCTATCTTGATCCTCAATAATCATGTATTCTGGTAGTTGTTTATATGCCTTGGCCTTCTTGCGTGACCCCCCATGTGTGTATGATTGGTCTCTTTGGTGGCCCTGTTCCCTGTGGGGTAGTTATCGAGGGGGTTTATTATGTAGTTGTATCCCCCATTCTGTGTTCTTCTTTTGTTGGGGCAGTGTCCTTTTTTCCTTCCTGCACATCTTTCTTCAGTGCACTCCCCTTCTTCTACAGCATTGGCTTCTGGTTGGGTTTCCCAGACTTCGTTGGCGTTTTGGCCATAGCAATGTCACCTGTAGGTGTCTTGGTTCCCCCTGATTCGACCTATGTTCCTGTGGGCACTTCCTTGCCCATAACTGGGATCTTCCAGTCATCTCGCCAATCATGCATTGCCATTTCTACATCTTCTCCATTGACGTAGTAATGGAGTTGTGACCATTCTTTGGTTGGATCCCTATGCTCCTATATCCACATGGTGTGTCACATGGCTCTGAAATTTGTAATACATTGGTATTGCACGACAATAATTGGGGTGATCCTCCACATGTTTTCTATGCTTTCCTAAATGTCGCTAAAGTACCGCATAAAGGTACTTGCGTTGCCACTTCTTCTTTTGGGGTCTGAAGTGTTCCCGATTGAGGTATATCGTGTTATGCGGGAACAACCAATCCTGTCGCAAAAATAATAATATGGTGACTCCCTCCACTCGACTAATGTTATCAGCATCAATATCCAAGGATAAAGGAAGTCTCCCAAATACTATGTGTCTTTGCAGTCATCGAGGAATAGGTTTAATATATAAGGGGCGCAACTGAGCATGGTGCCATTGGTGCATTGTGTTGTAGCTACAATAACCCCTGCAGGGACTTCCTCCTTGCGACATTTTCTTAGAATCTTGGAGGCCATAAGGTTTGTGGCCATTCTTGTGGCTGCACCATTGATTATTTTTATAATTATACCACGCAAGCCCCTCTCTGTGTTGTAGTTTTTATTCATCTCCTTGGCGCTTTCTCCTTTGTTTTGTCCTCTAGGTACTACGCGAGTCTCTCTCCCATGGACGAAAGAACTGTGATGAAGGAAATCAACTCAACGTCGATTGAGAGAAGTTCCTCCAACCATAAAAATCCTCCATGGAGGACCGCCATTAACTTCTTGACACAGTTGTTTACTTCCTTCCTTCTACCAAAATGGGGAATTTATACCAAGTTGAGGATACCTGTGTTGGCCAAGTCGACTGCCCATGCCTTTAGTTGATGTATAGGATCCCCGAAGGGTCCTGTGCCTATGTTGTCGGTGTATACTTGTTGTGCAAATTCTGGGGATTTTCCATCATCGACCACATCGTGGTATGAATAATTCAAATTTTCCACGCAACTCAAAAGTGTTGGTGTGGCCTACGCTCCCTCTAGAATGCACGGTAATACGATGGTTGCGTCGAGTTGATTGCATGGGGACCGCACCATGGGGTGTTTTCCATTTCTTCTGACCAACGCATTAGAGGTCCCAACCTCCACTTGTTTGTTCTCTATGCCCAAGTCGGGATTCCCTTCCTTCTTCTGCGTATACCCTTCTTTAGGATGTGGTCTTCACGTTGCAGCCTCTGTGTGAGCACTATCTTCACCATTTGTTCTTTGGGCTTCTTCATCCCTCACAGGTTACTGTAGGTTTCCTACATCATTTATTTTATGGCCCAGCGCACCTTCGTGCAAATAAATTTCCATGGCAACTGTTGTTGGGGATTTTGTTTCTTCCTCCACTGGTGTAGGGCTTGCTAGTTTGACTCGTGGCAATGGAATTACATCAACATCGACGAATTCCTCTCTTTGTGTGGTTTCTTGTTTGACCTTCATGATTTCTTGAAGCACTCTAACACTGCTATAGGTTTTCCTCCCTGTTTGGCTCGGCGCACCAATATTTGTTGGTGCCATCATGGGTATTACTCATTGATGATGCAGACCCATGACCCTTGGGCCGAAATCCTCATAGGATCATTCTCCTTCAAATCCGCAGAACTGAAATAGTCCTTTTGGGCCTCGCTGGAACCCCACCAATTCGATCCACAGGTCCTGCGTGAAAACTCACCCTGTGCAACTTATCACCAGGCGTGAGCCTCACATCTCCATATGACCACAATCGGCCTCAGCGCAAATGCCTTTCACAATTCGCAAGCTCGTGAGTCGATGACCCTCGACTCCTCTTTCTCTATTCATCGATACCCGAGATTGCGATACAGGTATGGCTCCTTCCTTGCTAGCACCTATACAAGTGATCACCGGCTAGGGCCTAATTCTAGCACCCCTCGCAACTCGCAACTTCGTAAGTTGGAGTGTTGAGCTCTCCTGCTCCTCCTTTGCAAATCCCTGAGATGCGATAAGTCAAAAATGGGTTGACTCCTTCCCCAGGCGACGTGTGTCCACCACCTATCACCCACTTCCACTTTTCTCTGGGCACGTATTGTTATGCCACCTGTCAACTATGCGGCCCCACCTATCGGGTGTGCTACGTGTTCATACGAGCCCTCAGCACTTGGCACTTCATGACTTCTACAGTTGAAAAGAAGTCCCTTCAATCCCCAAACCTTTGATACACGATACCCTATGAAGTTTTTGATCCAACGGTTCTCCCGTGACTTGGATCCAACGATCTAGATCTCCTTTCCCTGCTCCTTGCAACTCGGGACGAAACCAAGAATTTGGTCTGCCTTCCAACCTCACGAACCCCGAGTTCATGAAATGATCCAATGACGTGGGTTGAAATGAGATCAACGGCTCATATTGACCCTCGAATCCTGGGTGATCAGTTTCACCGACCTCTAACCACCTTGCAACTCCACTTGATCCTACGGTCCTTGTGAGTTCGCAAATTCTCCATAGAGAATTTTGACCGCCCGATTCACTCCTCAATGGATTCTGTACAATGACTGAAGGTTCTCCCTCCTGAACTTGATTTCTATGTGACGGATTCAATCCTCATTTCCCTTTGAACACTTCAAAGGTGTTATTCCTCCTGAGCTTTCACTTGCAAACTCAAGCCTTCCAAAAGGTTCCTGCTCGCACTCCTTGCAACAAAATTTCAAATAAACTTTGGTTATTTGAGTCTTTGACCCTGTGCACTCTTTACAACAGTGGTCCTTCAACCTTCACCTTAGTTGATAAGTTCTAAGACTCAACTAGCCTGCGCACACCTTGCACGACTCTGTGCTTCTCCTGCACTTCTGCAGGTATGAGAACAAAGGTATCTTTCCTGAGCTTTCTGAGATGAGACTCAGACCTTCGTCAACACACACCTTGTGGACATTCACTGCACTCCTTGCAGGAATTCTCAGGAAGAGAAACAATTGAAACTCATTCTGCTTCTCTCTCTGACTTCATACATTCAACATGAAATCATACACACAATGCATCATTGAAACAAATGCGTAACAGAGAAAAAAATCAACTGTAAACATACCATTCAACAAATGTAAACAGTAAGCGTCATAACACCATGAAAGTTGAGTCAAATCTTCATATATTAACTCAAGTGCTCCTGTACATGGGTTCTTCTCTACAACTCTCTGCTACAACTCTCAATGATGATAATGTTACAATGATACAAGGGTGAGGGTGTCTATATCCATTTTCCCTCCTACGCTTCTAAACTGTCTAATCTATTAAATCAAATCTACCTACTTTCATTTAACCGACTTAAATGCCTATTAAATTCTACAGATGAGAGTAATTCCTCCAGATCTGTTCATATCTGCAAGACATAAATGCAAGTACACTTCTCCTAGTTATTACATTAATGCTTCAATTTTTGAAAATTCAAAACGTTTTCATAAAAATGTGCTATTTTTTCATCTACGTGTTCATCTGTTCCTTTGGCTAGGTGCGTGCTTTGGCTTTGTACGATGCTCCTGCATCACTCACTTTTCACCGAATGGGCTTCGACTGGTTCACACTGTGCACTCGTCTATTCACTTTGGCTCTGCGTGCTATCTATCGCTGCAAGTTTGCAATTTTACAATAAGATGTAATTTGTCCTCATTTCCCCTTTATATAGAAGGTTTCATCAATGTTGTGAAACTTCCCAGGTTGCGATTAATGCAATAAATCTTTATGAGTATGTTCCATTTAATTTTCATAAATACCGCTAGTTGGCGCCTTTTTTCCCTAACCATCAATTTTTTCTTTTTTGAACCGTTGTTACCTTTTTCCGGTGCACTGAAACTTTTTAAGTGTGTCGTGAATTTCCTTTGTGATTTTTCGTTAGTGCACAATGTTTTTCTTTCTGTTACGAATCTGTTGCTCGCAGACCTTTTTATGTTTGTCGTGCTAAGTCCACTTTTTCTGCGTACCATGTTTCCCATTAATTTTTGTATTTTCTTTCTTTTCTATTTTTGTATTTCTTTTTCCTTTTTTTCTCCTTTTTATTTATTTTTCTCATTTTCTATCTTAACTTCTACTATAGTACACTATGTACATGTATTTCTTACTGCGTTGTAACTTTTAGGTACTAGGAGGTCGACTGTCCCTGCACAATTTCAACTGACTCCCATTGATCATTCCTTTCAGATCTATTCCTTCCAAATACTTTATCTGTATAGATCCCATATATGTGATAATATTGACTTCATAGGGCCATAACCAATGCATTATGAATTTACTAGGATGTTGAAAAAATTTACTGTCATAGAGCAAGACTAGGTCTCCTTCCTTGAAGCTCTTCTTCTTTATATGCTTGTCATGCCAAGATTTGTCTCCTGCTTTCTATACTTCTTGATGAAATCCTGATAGGATCCTATCCTCTTCCATCTCCATTAGTTGGTTCAATATTTCCTTTATTGTGCCTCTTTCTGTCACATTGGTGATTGCTGCTACACGTAGAATGGGTACCAAGAATTCTAGTGGTACCACTGCTTCTTTCCCATACACCAACCTGAATGGTGTCTGTCCTGTCAGCATATTACATGTAGTCATGTATGGCCATAGTACTACTAGTATTTTCAAGTCCCAATCATCCATTTTGACATTGCAGATTTTCGTTAGAGCATTCTCCAAGATCTTATTGAAGGCTTCTACTGTTCCATTTTCCTAAAGATGGTATGGTGTAATATTCTGATGATAGACCTCAAAATCCTCAGTCATAGCCTTGATAGTACTGTTGATAAAGCGAGTGCCTTGGTAACTCATCAAAATCCTTGGACAACCAAATCTAGTGAGCACTCAAACAAGAAGTGTGTTGTTGTCCTTGCGTTGTAGTCTTTGACTGGTGTTGCTTCTACCCTTCTTGTTAAATATTTTGTCATAGTAATGATATATCTAGATCCTGACCCTCTTGTTGGTGGATTAATTGGTCCCACAAAGTCTATTGCCCACTTTTCAAATACCTGCAAAGTGACGTGTGGTCTTAGGGGGATCTCATCTCGTCTATTAGGTTTACTGACCCTATGACAGACATCACATCTTTGGAAATATTCCTTAGCATCTTTGTGAATTGTTGGTCACATAGTCTTGCATGCAATACCTTCTGCATGTTATATTTTCCCACATAATGTCCTCCAACTATTCCCTCATGAGCTCCTTCCAAAAAATGAGGCCTCTCATGTTCTAGTACACATCTTCTCAAAATGTTGTTTGCGCCCATTTTATATATGTGTCCTGCAATCAGTTGATAGTCTAAAACTCTGACTACCATATTTTTATTCTTTGCAGTGTTAACTCTTGTGGCACAATCCCTATACTCAAGTATTTAATAATATCAACAAAATATTCATCGGCTATTTGGAATGAAAATAACTGCGCATCAGGGAAGTTTTCTTCCAAGTTGGTAGGTTCTTCTCCATTCGTTACCCTTGTCAGATGATCAGGTCCTGCATTCATCTTCCCTGGTTTGAATATCACTTCAAAATAAAATTATTGAAATAATAACAATCATCTACAGATTCTCTCCCCCCCCCCTCCCCAACACTGGCTTATTGACTAAATATTTGAGGGTTGAATGATCTATGAAAATCTTAAAGTTTTTTCCCAGTAAGTAATGTTTGAACTTATGAAGTACATAGACCATAGCTAGGCCTTCTCTTTCTCTAGTATTGTATTTCTACTCTGATTTTGATAATTTTCTGCTTACAAATGCTATAGGGTGGTCCAAATCTCCTGCTCTTGGTTGTGCCAGAATTTCTCCAAGTGCCATAGTTGATGCATCTACATGCACATGAAAAGTATTTTCCCAGTCTAGGAATACTAGAATAGGTGATGTGAACATATTTTCTCTTAGGGTGTCCAAACCTTGTTGACATTCCACATTCCACTGAAATTTAGTATACTTATTTAACATTTTTTCCATTGGCGTAGTGACATACACATACCCTTTTATAAATTCTATGTAGTATCTTGTATGTCCCAATGTTTCTCTCAACTGGCATACTGATTTTGGTGGTGGTAAATTGACAATATCTACAATCTTGGTAGTATCTACTAGAAATCCCTGTTTGCAAATTATATGGCCCAATAATATTCCAAAAGTTGTCCCAAATATGCACTTCTTTTTGTTCAATGATATCTGACACTTCCTACATCTTTCCAACATTAGCCTTAATACTTCCACATGGTCTTTTAACATAATATATACAGTCCAATCATCCAAATACACTTCTAGAAACTGATGTATGAACTCCATAAAAGAAGTTATTACTACCCTTGAAAATATGGTTGGTGCATTCTTCAACCCAAAAGGAATGACTGTGTACTGGTAGGATCCCCATTCTGTGGAAAAAGTAGTCATGTACCTATCTTCTAGGGCTATATTGATCCAATGGTAACCTGAGAATCCATCTATAAAAGAATATGATTCCTGACCTCCCACATTCTCTAGGACTTCATATGTAAAATATGTAGGGAAAGGGTCATGTAGGCAAGCATCATTCAGTTTCTTCAGATCTACACAAATCCTTATCCCTCCTTGTTTCTTCTCTTGAACTACCATAGGGCTTATCCATTCAGATTCTTCCACTGGTCCTATGATACCAACTTCCAACGTTCTATCAATTTCTTCTTTTACTCTCTTCTTATATATTGGATTTAGTCTATAAGGTCTCTGTCTGATAGATCTAGCCTCAGGTTTGAGAGGTATCTTCATCTCTTGTATCTCTCCTACTATTCCTTTCATCTTTGTAAACATTGTTGGGAATAGGTCACTATATTCACATAGTATCTCTGTTATCCTTTCTACTATTTGTTCATCCCAATAGTCTCCAACACTTTCCATTTTAGGATTATCAGTTGTGCCAATGTTGAATTTATTCACCTTGATTAGCACATAAAATACTTCTGACTCCAAACCTAGACCTTCCACCTCTTTTTCTCCTTCAATTTCTGTAATATGAATATTGCAAGGGTCATCTTGATCTGGTTCTTATTCTTCCACATGATAGCATGACAATAGCTATTTGATTGTCTGCTTTTTCTGTTGTTGGTGTTCTATCATGAGTTCAACCTCTGGTTCATCAATAAATATCACACCTCTTATATGTTTAATTTTTGAATCCATGTTGGGGTTCTCATGTTCAAATGAGAAAGTTACTATAAAATTATGATGTAATGTTGTCCATTCTACAGTGCCTCTATGCAGCTCCTGGTCTACATACCAGTTTCCTGGAATTCTTTCCAATGTGTGGATGAAGTGATGAGACCATTCTTCTGGTGGTGTCATCCTCCATAGTGTTTTGCATCTCTCCAAATGTTATGCCAATGTCCCCTTTCCATCATATCTTTTCATCTTATTTCTCCCATGATTTGTGTCGAATCTAATGCGTAGTAACCTCTTACATTGGTACCAGTCCTTAATTGTTTCTTTGTGCGCACCCCACCATCTTGCAAGTATAGCCTTGAGTGAAATGTATAAGGATAATATCCTCTATTTTTCCAGTACTTCATCTTCATATTCTGTTAATAATTCCTCTAAATCATTTATGCCATGAAAACTAGGAGGTTCTCTTATCTCTGTACCCACCCATCTTACTGCGTGGTCTATTCTTGCGCACCTTCTTGTAGATAGTTCATGTAATCTCTGTTGTCGATTCTCCAAACCTGTATCTGAGTCAGATGCACATGATGTGATTGTCCTCCAGCTGAGTAACCCATATGAATTTGGGTTAATATAATCTTCTTCACGCACAATGTTTCTATATAACTGGTTGATTTCCTCTAGATCTAAGAAAGTGGGCTCTACAAACCTTTCTCCTTCTGATCGATCTAGTGGTGCAATGACTATATTATCCTGATTCAAATGTCATATTCCTTGTATTCAAGTTAATTATGGACTGGTTATCGAATTCCCAATCTAGTCCAATCAATTCTAGATAAGATGTTGCGACATCCGCTATTTCTATCACCTCAAATTCTGCCTTAGTGTGCACTCTATCCAGATCTACTGTCACACCTTTTATCCTTCCAATTGGAAGAACTCTTTGTTGGTTTTCTAGTTTCTATTGGATAGGTGAGAAGCCTAATGTTGACTCTCCCATACATTTCCATGTCTTCTTAAGTAAAACATTGACCTCAAATCCTAAGTCCAATATAAAGTCTCCCATATTGAAATCCCCAATGTTATCATTCAATCTGAATTTTGTACTTGTCCTCCTTCTTGACTGGAGGTGATAGACTGTCTTATACTCTAACTTCCCTTTACCTCTATGTTACATATTTCTAATATATGTTGAAAAACTTTAACATATGATGGATTATTCAGTACCTTAACACCGGATTGCAGAAAACAATTTGTGGTACTTACTTGATCTACCACTTGTGTTTCACTGGTGTGGTTCATTGAGGAGGGAATTTCGTACATTGGTATGTTATGAGTGTGTTGTGTGGTTGATGTAGACGCAACCTCTTTCTTGAGGAACTTTTGTCTTGCCTCCTTGAATATTTATTTTTCTTTCCCCGCATCAAATTGTTTCAGTGGTTCAGTATTCTTCTTCACGCATTGGTGTTGCGCTGGCTCTTGTCTTACTATGTCACCTCCTATCTTATCTCCTTTGTGCATAACTATGTTGATGTTCTTTCCATCATATCTGGATTCTGCATAAATCCAATAAACATTCGGATTGTTTTGGTTCCTTTTTTCTTGAATCTTCCCCAAAAGTGTTGGGCATTCCTTTGTATCATGGTCGGCTGCACGAGAGTACATACATGTTGTGGGTGGAAGTGGACATTCCCTTGCATAATTTCTTGGTTGTTGGTAGTTTTGGCACACTATTGGACCTCTTCCTCTTCCAAATCCTCCTCTACCTCATCCTACACCTTTGTATCCACCTCGATATCCACATGGTATGTTTTACTGAGGCACCTGATTATACTGTGTAGGGTTATACTGCGGTTGCACATTGTTATACTGAGGTTGTGCAATGTTGTACTGTTGCTATGCATTATTATATGGAAGTGGTACTTGGTTGAACTGTGGTGCAACTTTCCCTATCATCATTTCTACATGCACCCTATGCGTATTCGAAGTTCTCTCTGTCATCAAGTCCATTTTCCTACAATCTTTATCATTGTGGCCCACTGATTTGCAAAAATTGTCGTATGAATTCTTGGGTATTGTTTGGTACTTCTGCATCATTGGAAAATGATATGAATCATTCCCATGTGTTTTACATATATCACACCATGGTTCTCTTGTTGGAAATGAGTTTGGTAGCCCTGTTTCCATGTATTGTGAAAAGGTTGGGCATTCATTCTTATGGTGTCCTTCTGTCCTGCATGTGGTACACCAAAAAAATTATATTTTCTTGTTTTTATTATTCTAGTTTAGTTGAAATGTGAGGTTCTTCAGATCCTCCTTTATCTCTTATATTGCTAGATATGTCTTCTGATACTGGTTTTCTTCCAGATGTAAGGTTTCCTACAGAGCCTCTGCCTCAGTTTGAAACTTCTACTTCTTCAAAGGGTATTTCAGATGTGGTAGCAGTGAATTCACAAAGAGATGTATGTGTTGTATGTCAGTCATGACATATTTCAATTTACCCTTCAACCATTTGAACCTCTAATCAATATCCCAAACATACTCACCTGGTTTTTTTCTGATTTCAATCATCTCATTCATGTACTGATATTTTGAGCTAAGCTTCTGAAATTCATTTATCAACTACTTCTTCACATATGCAATAGTTTGTGTTGTTCCTGGTGGACTGTTTACAACTAGACTCATGTACCAATCCAGTGTGTGGTCTCTTAGTGTGATAACTAACTGTGCAAGTTTTGTGTCCTCATTTTTTATCTTCTTTGCTTCCCATATATTCTCACATATGAATAAATTATTTTCAGGGTCCTCAGATGCCTCTCCTCAAAATTATGGTAACCTAATGGTGGGATCATGTCCTGTCATCTTGAATTGTGATGAAATACTACCTTCGTGCAGTGTAGATACTTTACTACTCATTCTTGAACTGGTTCCTCCAATTCCTCCTCCTTGATTGGATGTACTTCCTGCTATCTTTATTCCACTAAAATTTGGTTGTCTAAATGGTGGTGTTCTTTCTAGTGTATTATTCGCACATGGGGTTATAAGTTCCATACTGACACTGACATGAATGGGAGTTATGCCTTTTGTTCCTGCCCTTGGACCTCTTGTATTCCTTTCATATGTTGTGCATAGGATTTCCTCAATCTTCTCCATAGCACAAAGATCCTCTACCTCTTATTCATCACTTGCCAAGCCCTCTCTATCTGTTATGGACCTCTTCTTATTATTCATCTTATATTGGTAGGGTACTCCACTGCGTGTCTTTATAGTTGTTTCCATTAACTACTTTATATGATCTTCCTCCATCATGATTGGGTCCATGGAATCCTTCTTTCCCTTATCCATCTCACCCTCCATCATTTCAGCTTCTATCAGTGCTTCCCCCCTTCCCCCATGCACGTAGGGAAGTTTATCTCTCTGATGCCATAGTCATCACACCTTTGTTATACAGTAAAATATTGATTGAAGTATACATTGACATAATATACCTACCTCTAGGTCCTCTTAGAAACTCTTTCTCTGTTGCATTGTAAGACTTCACGGTATCTACTACAATTTTTTTGATAAACCTTGCAACAATATTGTCTAACCAGAAATATATTGAGCGCATGAATTTGTTGTTAACTTATTGTAACTATACGATCTCCAGAGGATTCCACTCGATATGTCTAATTCAATTTGTAGGGTGGTTTTCGTTCAGCCTCAATATCCACTCCTGCAACCCATGTGGGAAATCACAAAAAAAGACCTCATGCAAGTTGCTAAACACATACTTGTCCAGGTATTTGTGCGGTGTTAACTTAGGGTTTTTGCTATCTTTCTGCGCAAATTCAAGCTCCTTTTTTTTCAACCATATTTCAATTTCCACCTTCTTTGGGTTCCACGGTATGAAAATTCCTTTTTATACCTTCATTCTCTTCGTGATTCTTTCATGGATCCCACTCACCCAATCCCATGTAGTTTCAGTCGACAACATAGCCATTTGTTGGTTATGTTGGTTGTGGAGCTTGATTATCTTCTCGATTCAGAGTTATTTGTTTTCATTCGTGTTTATACCCCATGAATACTTTACACCCCAAAAGGATGTACACTCTTCCACACATGGGAGTGCAGAGGGGGATTACCCCCTATGTGGGGTCCGAGGGAAAGTGGGCCCCCGGTAGGGGTTCAGAGGTGAAGCCCCCAAAGGAAAAATTGCCTTGTAAATGTATGCTGTAATTTCATTGTAAATATGGATTGTTCATTATAAGGTCGCAAATCTGATGGTAGAAGTTATGTTAGGGGGTTTTGACGAAGAAGGAAACCCTGTTTTATGAGGGAAATGTATTGTGGCTATGGATCATTGTGAATATTGTATTCTAAGATAGGAGACTGTGAGAGAAAGACGAGGAAGTTATAGCGGGTTTGTTGTAGGTTGTATCCCTTCATTTGTTGGATAATAATAAAGGAAGGACCTGACAATTTCTTTGGTGGACGTAGCCCACACCGAGTGAACCATGTATATCTGTGTCTCTATTGTATGGTGTTTCTTCTGTGTTTTATTTCCGCATTTGTTTTATTTTATTTCTCTGCGATCCTATTTTTCTAACAATTGGTATCAGAGTGAAAGGTAACTTGCAGGAAAAGAGGGTTCTTGGTTCGAGTGGGAGCAATGGAGGAACATGGAAATTTTAGGGTCGAGAAAATTAACGGCCAAAACTACCAGTTATGGAATATGAAGATGGAGTATTATTTATATCATAAGGATCTATTCCTACCATTGGGTGGAATAGCAAAGAAGTCGACGACCATGAAGGACAAAGAATGGGAGGTTCTTGATAGAAAGGCACAAGGAATGATACGGCTGAGCCTGGAAACATCAGTGGCTTTCAATATTTCGAAAGAAAGTACAACAAAGGAGTTGATGGATGCATTGGCTAAACTTTATGAAAAACCCTCGACGTCCAATAAGGTATTTATAATGAAGAAATTATTTAATATGAAGATGTCAGAAGGTGGATCTATTGTAGATCATTTAAATGAATTTAATACAGTTACTAATCAACTAAGTTCTGTAAAACTAGAATTTGATGATGAGGTCATGGCACTTCTAATCTTGTGCTCATTGCCAGAAAGATGGAATGGCTTGGTCATGGCTATAAGTAACTCTGTCTCTGGTTCAAATACTTTAAAATTTGATGATGTTGTTGGTGTTATCCTTAGTGAGGAAATGCGATGAAAAAGCACATGTGAGACATTAGGTAATGCATTAAACATGGAGAATAGGGGAAGACAAAAGGATAGAGAAAAGGGCTCAGGGAACTGTGGGAATTATAGGAAGGGAAGATCCAAATCCATATTTGGAAAGATAGAGTGCTCTAATTTTGGGAAGAAAGGACATCTAAAGAAAGACTGCAGAGCTCCAAAGAAACAAAGAGACGAACAACAGGAAAAAAAATCAGGAAGCAAATGTTACAGGTGATGTGTTACAAGATGCTT
Source organism: Picea engelmannii (assembly GCA_009831015.1). NCBI lineage: Eukaryota > Viridiplantae > Streptophyta > Pinopsida > Pinales > Pinaceae > Picea > Picea engelmannii. Next base: position 218,874 of record ML803201.1, on the reverse strand, counting down.
TGATTCTTTTTGTAGATAATATTTTTGAGTCTTGGGTAGTAGATTCATAGGCTTCATTTCATGCCACACCCCATAGGAAACATTTTCTAGATTATGTTCAAGGTGATTTGGACAGGTTCATTTGGGTATTGATGCAACATTCAAAATTGTTGGAATGGGAAAGGTAAAAATAAAGCAAAGAAATGGAAACCAATGGTTGTTGAAAGAGGTAATACAAGTTCCATATCTACGGAAAAATCTAATTTCAACAGGTCAATTGGCAAGTGAAGGTTTTATATCCATATTTACAGATAAGGTGTGGAAGGTCACCAAAGGATAAATGGTGATAGAAAAAGGAGAAAAGGTAGGTACATTCTATTTATGTACTGGTAATACTGACTCTTCTATATATTTAGCTTCTACAGGAGTGGATACAACACTGTGGCATCATAGGCTTAGACACATGAGTGAGAAGGGGATGCATATACTTCACAAAAGAAATTTGTTGCTAGATCTTAAACAAATTGATTTGGATTTTTGTGAGCATTGTGTTTATGGAAAACAAAAGAGAGCCATATTTCTCAGAGTCGGAAAAGAAAAGAAGAGTGAAAGGTTAGATCTTGTGCATACAAATGTATGGGGACTAGCTCAGGTATCATCTCTTGGTGGCTCTCGTTATTATGTTACTTTTATTGATGATGCAACTAGAAAAAATTAGGTTTATTTCATTCGACAAAAATATGATGTTTTTGATACTTTTAAGAAATGGAAAGATTTGGTTGAGAATGAGACAGGAAAAATATTGAAGTGTCTCAGTTCAGACAATGGAGGTGACTATTGCAGCAAGGAGTTTGATGATTATTGTTCATACCATAGGATTCATAGAGAGAAGATAGTTCCAGGAACACCACAAGAAAATGGTGTGTCAAAAAGGATGAATAGGATAATCATGGAGCGTGCAAGGAGTATGAGATTGCATGTTGGTTTTCCCTTATAGTTCTGGGCAGATGTTGTAGATACTATTGTTTACTTAATAAATAGAGGACCTTCAAGCTCTTTGGATGGTAGAATTCAAGAGGAGGCATGGACAGGTAAAAAGGTAAACTATTCTTTTTTTAAGACTTTCAGTTGTGAATCATTTGTCCATATTGATAAAGAAAATAGAACAAAGCTTGAGGCAAAATCCAAGAAGTTTACCTTTATTGGATACAGTGTTAATGATTTTGGTTATCACTTATGGGATTATGAAAATAACAAAATCATTAGGAGTAGATATGTCATATTCAATGAGAAGGTCATGTACAAAGATCAATTGCAGGGACAGAAAGAGGAAAAATAAAAATCAGAATACACAGTGCTTGATGAGATCACTGGAAAAGAAACTCCAAAGGTACCAGGAAATTAAAATGTAAAACAATAGGATCAACATGTACCTCAAACTCCTGTAAGTGTTGTTAGAAGATCTACTAGGTTAAGTAGACCCCATGAACGACACTCTCCTTCATTGTATTATTTATTGTTGACTGATTCTGGTGAACCAAAATGTTATGAAGAGGTAATGTAGGTAGACACCAAAAAGAAGTGGGAGAAAGGAATGAAAGAGGAAATGGATTCCCTGGTAAATAACTAGACTTGGGATTTGGCTCAGTTGCCTACAGGAAAAATAGCATTACAAAATAAATGTATTTACAAGTTTAAGGAAGAAGATGGAGGCAAAAAACGATACAAGGCTAGACTTTTTGTAAAGGGGTTTGCACAAAACAAAGGTATAGATTTTGATGAAATATTTTCTCTTGTTGTTAAAATGACTTCAATTAGGACTATTTTAAGACTTGTGGCAATAGAAGATTTTCATCTTGAACAATTATATTTAAAAACAACTTTTCTCCATGGGGATTTGGAGGAAGATATTTATATGTAGCAACCACAGGGGTATGAGGTAAAAGGGAAGGATAATTTGGGATGCAGGTTGAAGAAGAGCTTGTATGGACTAAAGAAAGATCCAAAGTAGTGGTATTTGAAGTTTGACAGGTTTATGACAAAACAGGGTTATAGTAGATGTCATTCTGATCACTGTGTTTATTTTAAAAGGCTAAAAAATGGAAGCTATATTATCTTGCTATTGTATGTAGATGACATGCTTGTTGCAGAGTCTAATATGCAGGATATAAATGTGCTCAAGAATAAATTAACTAATTCATTTTCAATGAAGGATTTGGGTGTTGGAAATAAAATCCTTGGTATGAGAATAATAAGAGACAGGAAAAATTGCAAATTGATATTGTCTCAGAGTGAGTACATAGAGAAGGTGTTGGAGAGGTTTAGAATGCAGAATGAAAAACCAATTAGTACACCTTTGGCTGGCCATTTCAAATTAATCTAAGGAAATGTATCCCAAGACACAGGAGGAGATAAAATACTTGTCCAGGGTCCCTTATTCATCAGCAGTTGCCATCTTGATGTATGAAATGGTTTACACAAGACCAGATATTGTACATGCAGTGGGATTTGTGAACAGGTATATGAAAAATCCAGGTAAAGAATATTGGGAGGCAGTAAAGTGGATTCTTATGTATTTGAGAGGTACTGCTACTCATGCATTATGTTTTGGAGTTTCATACATTTTTCTACAAGGATATGTTGATTTAGATATGGAAGGTGATAAAGATAGCCGGAGGAGCACCACAGGGTATGTTTTTACTGTAGGTGGAACGACAGTAAGTTGGATTTAGAAACTGAAAAAGGTTGTTTCACTTTCAACAACAGAGGTAGAGTATGTTGTTGCTACAGAGGCTATTAAAGAAATGATTTGGTTATAGAGGTTTATGGAGGAATTGGGAAAGAAGAAGGAGAATAATAGGTTGTACTGTCATAGTGAGAGTTCCATTCATCTTGCAAAGAAATAAGCCTTCCATTCAAATACTAAGCATAAAAATCTCAGGTACCATTTCATACGATATGTCTTGGAAGATGGACATTTAAAGTTGGAAAAGATACACACTAGCCAGAATCCTGCAGACATGTTAACAAAGGGAGTAACCAGGGAGAAGATGAGTTCCTTCTCAGTTTAAGTTGGTCTTCAAGAATGAAGATGAAGATGATAAATTTTCCAAGTCCGATAAGGATCATTGTCCATCATATACAACAGCGGTGGAGTTGTTGATATCCGTCTCCAAGTGGGAGATTGTTGGTTGTGGAGCCTGATTATCTTCCTGATTCAGAGGTCTTTGTTTTCAACCGTGTTTATACTCCATGAAGAATTTACACCCCAAAAGGATGTACACTCTTCCACATGGAGGATTGCAAAGGGGGTTACCCCCTCTGCGGGGTCCGGGGGCAAGTGGGCCCCCGAAGGAAAAAGTGCCTTGTAAATGTATATTGTAATTTCATTGTAAATTTGGACCATTCATTATAAGGTCGCATATATGATGGTAGAAGTTATGTTAGGGTGTTTTTCCCTGGACTGCAACCCTCTTTTATGAGGGAAATGTATTGGGGTTATGGATCATTGCGAATATTGTATTCTAATATAGGAGACTGTGAGAGAAAGAAGAGAAAGTTATAGTGGGTTTTTTTAGTTTGTATCCCTTTATTTGTTGGATAATAATAAAGGAAGGTGTTATAACCCTAATTTGCACCAAACATGCATACCTAGTAGTAGGCCATCTTACTTACTATTTTTGCCAAGCCAATACTGAATAACTCTTCTTAAAAACCAAATTTTTGAAGATGTACGCGACCTGAAACACTACTACCCACGTATGTATGCTAGTTACACCACTACTACCCATGTACATACACTAGCTTCACCATTATAGCCCACGTATACCCACAAAAGTTGAAAAAAGTAAAAAGTTGCAAGGGAATACGGGCTTTTGGGTAGTTTCCTAACCAATTGACCTCCCATAGCCCATCACCCAACCGAATAACTATATTTTTGGCATATAAAATAAGGTGTTGGGGTCCCATTATAAGGAGAAGCATGAAAACAATGACACTCTGCCCATTTCCTAATTCCCCCTTGCCCCAAGAATTTGCAGCCACATTGTGAGTTTGAGCCAGAATTTCCCATTCTTGCCCTTTTTCCTCATCCATAAATCTATGCCTATTATATAGAGAGAAGTGTGAGAGAAGAAGGATACATGGAAGCAGTTGGAGCTTGGTGAAGAGGAGCCCAGGACCGGGTTCGAGGAGCAGCCACTGATCTTGTTTTGTAAGTGACATCATAAGATTAATATAAATAAGTATTGTTGTCTTCCCGCCATATGATGTGTTTATTCTGTATGATTGATTTACATTTTGTTATGACATCTAACCCATTAATCCATATATAGAATGCTTGTTCGTAGTTTCTTGTTTGTCTTTTGGTGAATGCAAGTCAACCTTGGGAGGATATTTGCAGTCGAGAAATGATTGAATGCATCAGGATCGACATCGGATGTGAAGTTCAAGGTAAGACTACCAGATCCCTATACTTTGTACTTTATATATGAATGTGAGGTGTTGTCAAGATAGTGGTTAAGAGTAGGAGACTTTATACGGTTAGCCCTGCCTGCACTTTAGAACCCTAGTGTAGTCTGTAGGGGTGTTTTCCCACTATAGAAGAATTGGAGATTGTACTTGGGAGCCTCTAGGGTTTTTAGGGGATATTTTTGGGTATTTTAATTGGTTTAATTACCTCTTTTAATTCTCTGTAAGTTGCTAAGTCTTTAAGGGATTTTGGTCTACCATACCAGTACTCCCTGCCTTGTCAGCCTGATTGTTAGTTTTATTTTTTCTTTAGAAGTTACAGAGGTGTACGTGGCCTGTAGTGGGTATGCACACATACATACCCTCCCTACCTTTGGAAATCCCGCGTACATACGCAAGCTGCTTAAGTATCAGTAGCATTCCCGTGTTAGGAAACTTTTTCCTTAAGAAGAGGCAGTCAACCTCTTCCTTGATTGAAGTCTGACTTCTCCAGGGTTTCTTGATTTAGTACTTGTCTCTGTATTTACAGTCTTTAGCCTGGGTTTGACGTCAGTTTTCTTGTCTTTTAAAAAATAAAAAATCTTGTGTTTCCTAGCCTTTTTAACTTATTTTTAGCTCGAAATTTTAAGAAAAATGAGTTGCATTTGGGGGGGGCGTGAATCGTGTATTCATCAGTTTATTTTAGCATCTTTTGTTACTTGTGATTTGATTGGAAGAAAATATATAAAAAAATAACTTAGTTTGTTAGGTCTCTTTCTTTCTTGGCATTTTCTTGCATTGTTATTTGAAAAATAAAAAGAAATTAGCATAGCATTGTGTTTTCTTCTAATTTTAAAATATTTTCAAAAGAAAATAAGAAAGATAATCCTTCTTTTCTAGTGTTCTTATAAGTTTGATTTTTCACAAGTCTTAACAACATTAGTTGCACTACTACACACCCTTTTAGAGTAAATCAAGCCTTAAAAAGAATGCTAATGTAAAATTAACTAGACTTTTTATGTTTGTAGGGTCAACCAACTAGTTTAGGGTTAGGGCCTTGAATTAGGTTGGAGAGGAAACTATTCAAGGCCGTTAAATCAAAAATTGGATTATGAGTTAGGGAGTGTTAAAGTCCAATAACGTGAAAATTATCCGGGACCCCCCTTAAACATAGGGAAAAAACACGAGGTCACGTGCAGAAAGGTAGCGGAGATAACCCCCTCCAAAGTCGGACCAATCGTAGCGGAGGAACACATATAGAGGACTTATCTTGGGATTATGTTGATTGCAATTGCCATGGAGCTTCATGGGTCTTGAATCCATTCGAGGTCCTCAATCATCTTTTGGAACACTTTCTTTCGATACCCTTGATAAGTTTTGGGATGGATACCTTGCTCATTGCGGTCCACCCGACTGTCGACTGTACTTGCCTGGTAGTTGTTCATGAGATGGCAACCTAGTTGCCTTCATTTTAGGGACTTACATAGGTGATTGTGGGGGTATACCACGGTACCTAGGGTAGACGTCAGGCCATGCTTTGCAGAGTATACCCGGAGGGTGCTTCTGTGTTCGAGTTGCACTTGCACTGGTAAGTTGCTCTAGTTTCCACTGGCGTAACTGTTCTTCTTACTAGTTAGTCATTTGATTGATTTTCCTTTAGGAAATTTTAGTGTGTGCTTTGTGCTCCTTATTATTCCATAGTGATTTAGTCAGTCATTGCTTTGGGTCTCTGACCTAGGGTGGTATAACGCCCACTCTATCAGTTGTGATGAATTTCCGATCTTCCTCTTAGAAGCGCGGAGCCACCTCTTTATAGGCATTGTTTTGATAACACTGGTTATTCAAAGTCAATGTGTGGGACTTTTATAGACTTGAATGATCCCACAAGGAGAGAAACTATGCATAATATCTTCATGGCTAAAGTTCTAGATGATACCAACCAAGGAACCCCTTTGCAAGGGGATTTTTGGCTCAGGGGAAGACCCAGGGTTCATCTCTAAGAGCGCACCAACAAGCCCTAGCTGCTGGCCCTTTCGGAAACACCTGCGAGGTAGATGGAGTATCTCCCAAAGAATCTATGTGGGGGTTGTAGGATAGAGATGTCTACAACCAGAAGGAATGTAAAGTGGGTTCAAAGTGATTGACACACAATAATCTAGTATTCTTTATCTTCTTAGGATCTACTACGCAAGATATAACTATCATATCTAACACAGTAATGCAATAATAGTATATCAAGGCAAAAGAACACAACATCAATCACACACACAAGACAAGATATACGGGGTTCACCCTGTCTCTAGGGCTATGTCCATAGAACTATGCTTTATAATGTATTAAGATGAAGCATATAGTTCTTGTCTGCGCTCTTAACTAGCATATCTTCTTTCTTCTTCTCTCTATCTCTCCCCTCCCTACGCACCCAGCTGCAGGGTTGATCTTCTCACCCAGCTGAAGATCTTACAATACATAAGTCTCTCGGACTCAACACTTCTCTCTCTCTCTCTCTCCAAGTATTACTCACTCAATCTCACAATGACAAAGACAATGACAATGACCATAACATCAACAACCCAACCTAGGTCCTTTATACCTCTATATATACATTACGATATCTCACTGACATCCTCGGGTGGAAACCTAGGTGTCACAAACCCTAGTGTTTTTGGATAAATCAGTAAATGCAGACATAAACCAATCTCCCTAGATCCACCTGGATCTAGAACAAAATAGGACAGGACATGATGCTTTCCCTAAGTTACAATCATTGAATTTACTACCAAATAAGGAATGGATAACATACCTTTAAATATCACTTCCTTATGTCTTTGTTGTTCCTGTATCACTCCGACGCTCTTGTGATATTGATCCTGCAGTGAGACACAAACCAACCAAAGTGAACGCAACAATAGTATATTCAATGACAACCTATGCATGTGATCAAGGAGTCATGCAATAAAATGAGAATGATTTTATGGGAAAGAAACATGTCAATATATTAAA
>ML803201.1:164339-207558 GCA_009831015.1 Picea engelmannii | reverse complement strand
TATGAAACTTTCTCTTATGTAATTCTCTAATATTTCTTCTCTGCAATGCCACAGGTCTGATCAAAATTGGATGTGCCAAGTGGAATTTACAGTAACTTCCCCACAACTTGCCGATTTTTGGCCTTTCCAGGAGATCTCACTTGGATAGTGTGCCCCGCACAAAATAATTGATATAAAATTCTGAAACTCATACCAAAAATACTACAGACTGTCCCCAATCTAATGCAACCAATCCCACACAATTTGGATACTCTAGGAAGAAGTTATGATTGTTTTACCTAGAACACCTTCTTGAGACTAGTCAATAGGGCTAGTCAGATACCCTATCTTACACAGGGTTTATCTACAAATTTAAGATTACCCAGAAGATGAAATTTTTACCACAGATACACTACTAATTTCTATAAATGGCCTCCAAAGGGCAGTGTCTGAAACGTTACAAAAAATGTTTTATAGCGAAAATTCCGCAATGACTCATTTCAGGATGATTCCAGAACCCTATCTTGTACAGGCTGTATCTCCGAAAGTATAAGGCCTCAGTAGCTTAATTTTGAACCCAACGTACCTTGATCTGTCTACTAAATACCCTCCAAGCGGTTCCTTCTGAAACGTTGTATAAAAAAAGTTATAGCTAAAATTCCACGGTGTCTCAGATGTAGCAGCGAAACCCCAAGACCTTGAGCTCTGATACCATATGTTAAGAACCAAACATCAATATAGCATACAAAAACCTCAGGAAAAGTACTCAACACCTTGAAAAAGAGATAATTTCAAATAATAAGCCTCTTCGAGGGGGCAACCTCATTTTACCCCACTTAAATGTTCAAGTACAAGATGATTCAAAATGAAAATCTCTCCTTGGTATATATAGGAGACTAGAAGGTATAATTACAAATAATGGCCTAAAGCCGACATAATTAAAATAACATTACTAATCTAAATTACAACTAATGGCCTAAATCCGACATAAATAAAATAGCATTACTAATCTAATATGCCCCAATTAAGGGGTAATGAGCCAATATTAGGGCTTAACATAGATATAGTGCAGCCTACGAAAATCAGGAATTTAGGCACCCTAGCTATGGTGCAGCCCGTGGAAATCCTCCAAAATAGGGTTTTTACAGAGGAAAACACAACTTCATCTCTCAGGAAAAGTTCTTCTCCCTTCTTTCTTCAGGAATTCATGCCACTAACCTCCATGAAGGCAACAGATAGGTTTACATCATTAACGATCATGAGGGTGATGAAAATAATGTGTAACATCTAGGTGTCCAAAACCCTAGGTCAACTTGACCCGTGTTTTCAGAGCTTCGCCAGCGTGTCTTTCCTTTCTTCTCACGCAGTGCTCCAAAGTATCCAATGGTGGCTTTTTCCACTTGCTGAGTTGTCCATGATCCTTCTTCCTTGCTGATTTGTCATCCTCGATCTCCTCATCCAACGACTTGCTTCCTTTTACTTCGCTCCATCTTTTCTACTCTTTTGCTCACTTTGACCCACTAACAGTCATTGTGTCTTCCACGCAGTCCCCATTCTGACTTTTCTTCCTTGAGCTTCACTTATTTCCATAACCAAGGGCCAAAAGGCCCCCAACACTAACCTGTGACTTGTCCTAAGGCACTTAAGATCTGATTCTTCTGTTTTACTTCGACTTCAGACTCCGCAGTATAGCCTTTGATTTCTTCTCTATTACTCCTCTCCTTTCCTGTGCAGACTATTTTTTCTGTGTCTAGTACCCATTTTCAACTGGACCTGGTGCCTAGACCCTTTTCCTTATGCTTTTACTTAGATTTGTGGGGCAACGGGTTGTCATAATACAATTTCAACTAGCTCCCATTCACTAATCCTTCCTTCCATTCACCCTTCAAAGTCTTCAACTACGTGGCTTCTCCTTCTGTAACATAGGCGACCTCATATGGCCCAAGCCAATGCATTCTAAACTTCCGAGGATGTTTTATGAACTTATTGTAATATACCAGTACTAGATCACCTTGCATGAATACCTTCTTCTTGATGTGCCTGTCATGATAGGCCTTTTCTCTTTCCTTTTTCACCTGTTGATGGAATCCTGCAATAAACCTGTCTTCTTCGAGTTCGAGAAACTTCACAAGCCTCTCTTGAACATCACCAGTGTCATCCATATCTATAAAGGCAACAATTCTTAAGCTTGGTACTAGGTATTCCATTAGGACAACGACTTCGAGACCATACACCAACTTAAAAGGGGTCTGCATTGTTAATTTTTTGCAAGTGGTTCTATAGGCACAAAGTACTGCTGGTACTCTAAAATCCTAGTCATCCCTATTCACACTGCAAATCTTTGACATCATTGTCTCCAAGATCTTGTTGAATGCTTCCACTATCCCATTTTCTTGTGGATGGTAAGGTGTGTTCTTCTGGTGATGGACTACAAATTCCTCAGTCAAGGCTTCAAAAGTCTTATTTATGAAATGTGTGCCTTGATCACTTATAAGGATCTTTGGGCATCCAAACCTGGTTACGATGTCATCAAATATGAAGCATGTAGCTGTAGTTGCACTACATTCCTTAACTTCTCTTGATTCAACCCATCTGGTCATGTACTATGTTGTTGTAATTATGTACCTTGCTCCCATGCGCTTTCCTGGTGGGTGTATAGGTCCCACAAAGTCAATGGCCCATTTATCAAATGCTTTTAGGGTCATTTGTGGTGCTAGTGGAATTTCATCTCTTCTGGAGGGTTTCCCAACTCTTTGGCATGCATTGTAGGCTCTGTAATAGTCTTTAGCATCTCTATGTAAGGTAGGCCACCAAAGGCCAGCTCTAAGAACCTTCTGCGTGGTTGCTTTCCCTATGTAGCGTCCTTCTACAATGCCCTCATGAGATTCTACAAAGATCAATGGTCGCTCTACCTCCATAATAAACCTTCTCAATATCTCATCAGGTCCCATTTTGTATAGTTGTCCAACTATAAGTGAAAAGTCAGTAGCGCACACTACTAGATGTTTCTTCCAGGGAATTTTATACTCACTAGGTACTATTCTTATTGAAAGGAACTAGACTATCTCTGCAAAATGGTTATCAAACTTTCTAATGGCCAATAACTGTGCGCCTGGCAGTGTATCCTCCAAACTAGTGAGCTCTTCTCCATGTTCCAACCTCGACAAGTGGTCAGGACCTTTATTCATTCTTCCTGAATTTACTATGATCTCAAAGTCATATTCTTGAAATAGTAGAAACCATCTGCATATTCTCCCCCCCCAACATGGCTTGTTGACTAGGTATTCCAGTGTGGAGTGATCAGTAAACATTTTAAAGTGTCCTCCCAACAAGTAGTGGAGAAATTTCTGCAGTGCTTACACCATGGCTAACCCCTCTCGCTCGGTAGTGGTGTAATTGATCTCAGCAGTTAATAGATTCCTGTTGGAAAAGGCTAACAAATGGTCAATATCTCCTTCCCTAGGTTGTGATGACACTACTCCTAAATAAATAGAAGATGCATTAACATGCACATGAAGCTCCTTGCTCCAATCTGGAAAAACCAGAATAGGCGCAGTAACCATTTTATGTTTTAGTGTGTCGAAGCTCTGTTGGCACTCTTCTGTCCAACTAAACTGGTAGTCTTTCTTCAAAAGATTCTCCATGGGTGTTGTAATCTAGGCATATCCTTTAATGAACTTCCTATAATATCTTGTGTGTCCCAGTGCAGTGCACAGTGCGCAGTTGTTTGATTGAAGTAGGAGGGGGTATATCAACTATAATGGAAATTTTAGATGGATTGACCATCAATCCCTGCTTGCATACAATATGACCTAACAACACTCCAAATGGTGAGAAGAAGATGCATTTCTTTAGATTCAAGGCAATTTGACATTGCTTGCATTTGTCCAAAATTAACCTTAGACATTCAATATGATTTTTCAATAAACTAAAAACAATCCAATCATCAAAATATGCTTCTAGAAATTTATGCAGAAACTCCTTGAATGCTTTGACCACCACCATGGAAAATATGGTTGAGGCATTCTTCAATCCAAATGGCATCACTGTATACTGATAGGATCCCATTATGTTGCAAATGTGGTCTTATGGAGATCTTCCTTGGCAATCCGGATCTGATGGTATCCCAAGAATCCATCTGTAAAAGAGTATACCTCCTGGCCTCCCACATTATCTAACACTTCATAAGTGAATGGCGTAGGGAAGGGGTCATGAAAATAGGCATCATTCAGCTTCTTAAGATCTACATAGATCCTGATCTCTCCTATCTTCTTGTCTTGCACTACCATATGGCTAATCCATTATGATTCTTCCACAGGTTCTATAATCCCTTCTTCCAGCATTTTGTCGAGCTCAATTTTCAGTTTCTTCTTGTATTTAGGATTCAATATGCAAGGTATATGTTTGAATGGTCTTGCATCTATTTTCAAAGGGATCCTCATCTCTCCCATAGGCCCTTTAATTCCCTTCATATCAGTGAACTTGGTTGGAAACAAGTCTTGATATTCATGCAGTAATTCTATAATCTTGTCAATAGTGGCAACATCCCAATAATCTCCAACGTTTGCAAGCTTAGGTGTTTGTTCTGTTCCAATATTGACTTTCCTTATCTTGACTGGCTATCCAATGAATGGTATCTCAACTCCTGGTCCTTCCACATCTCTTTGGCCTTATGTTTTGGCGATGTTCACCTTCCTAGGATCATCGTCTTCATCAACATTGATGTTGTAATAGCCTTGAAGTTTCTGGAGAGGCGCAGTCCATTCATACTCTTCTTTCTCTAAAGGGAGGCTAGAGGCCTCCTCTAATAATTTTTGTCTGACAATCTATAATGCTTGATCTACTGAAGGATATTGACTTTCAAATAAGAAGGTGGTTACAAAATTTTGAGTCATACCTTCGAAATCTGTAGTGATGAGGCGCAGATCCGCTTGAAGTTACCAGTTGATAGGTGTCATGTCCAGTGTGTTAATGAATTTGTGCACCCACTTCTCTTGAGGAATGTTGCTCCAGGATTCTTCGGAACTTCTCACATGGTCCTTCGGGCAGCTTCAACCTGTGTACCAAACTTCACAACCTTCTACTTGTGCTAAGAATCGCGTTGTCATCAAGGTACGACATTGTACCCATTTTGTAATGTTGTTTTTGTGTGTCCCCCACCATATTTCTAGTGTGGCTTTCAGGGATTCATCCATTTCCAACAATATTTTTTGCATTGGTACACTTTCTTCAAAGTCCGACAAGAAGGTTTCTAAAGGATTCAGACCATCAAAGGTGGGTAAGTTACTTACTGTTGTGTCGATCCAGCAAACTTCTCTAGTTAATCTAGCAAATCTTCTTGTAGTTACTTCATACATTTTATTCTACCATTTCTCCAGTGCTTCTTCTGAGTTTGGTGAACATGCGTTGTCAATTCGCTAGCTTAGGTTTCCATCGGCCATAGGATTAATGTAATCCTGATATCTGGATGTTAATTTGTATATGTTTTCCAGTTCATATGGGCGATCTTCTTCTCTAATGGGATCTGTGTATCACTGACCTTTGTCTGGATATAAGGGTGCAATAACCCTAAGGCCATCTCTTTCAAAATTCATATGTATTTTCTTTAAATCAACCACAATGGAATTATTGAAAGCCCAATCAATTCCTAACAGCGCAGGGTAAGGACAACTATCATCAACTATCTCAATTACCTCAAAATATGCAAACGTTCTTACTCCATCGATGTCCACAGGGACATGTTCCAGTCTGCCAAAGGGGCTTACAACTTGTTGATTATCCATCATGAGCCTGATAGGGGAATAGATCAACTTTAGTTTTCCCATTAGTGTCCAGGTTTGCTTCATCATGACATTGACCTCCAACCCTAAGTTGAGGACCACATAGTCTATATCATATTCTCCTATTTGAGCATTCAAGTGTAATTCCTTATTTGTCCTTCTCTTTTTAGTGATTTGGTGTACTACCCTATTCAGTAAGGGGTCTATCTTTCCTAGATCATACTGTCTAATTAAATTTTGTAGTTCTTGTACAACGCTCTCAACCTGAATCAACTTAATACAAGTATATAGAAATTCGATGAGCTTGCTTACCTCTTTTCCTTCTTTTGGTGAAACAGACTGATCGAATGCCAGAGGCATTCCATATTCTATTACTTCTGGTCGTGTCTTTGATGAAGATCATTGGTCTTCTTTGAACTCTTTTCTTTCCTCCTCAAATATATGTCTTTCTTTCTTTGCATCAAAGGCGTGGGTCTTCTCTGCAGCTTTCCTGATTCCTGAGTCTTCTGTAGTCTTTCCTTGGGTCATTATGTCTTCTCCTGTAACATCGCCTCCTCTAGTGATAGCAACAACTCTAGGGTCTTCTCCGTGAGGTTCAGCATATATCAGTTGCACTTGTGGGTTCTTCTAAGGTCCTCGTCTCTCCTAAAGCTTAGCCAACAATGCTGGACATTCCTCGATGATATGCTCGAAGGAGTTGCAATAGCTACATGTGGTAGAAGGGTTCTAATAGTCCCTTGCTAAGTTTCCTGGTTGTGCACAGTTATAATAGATTATCTTTCCTTAGCCTCGACCCATACCTCCTCCTCGTCCTCATCCTCTGAATCCACTGCGAGGATTGAAGTTCCCTCTCCCAGGAGATTTATACTGCGTCGTGTTTCCTTCTTTCTGTACTTCACCTTGAATTTTTTATATGTCTCTTGAACTTTCATGCATGAGATCGTAAGCCCTACAATCCCTATCATCATGTCCCACGGACTTATAGAATGTGCAATACAAATTTGTGGGTGTCTGAACATTTTTCATGTAATATCACTCATCGGAGCGATGTCTATTTCAGCATACCTCGCACCAGGGTAAGGTGACTTGATTCAAAGGGCTCGGAGCTCTAGAGGCCAAGTATTCATGGAATAGGGGACAGTGTTCCTTGTCATGGCCTTCTGATATGAATCTAACACACCAGATGTTTTCTCTTTTATCTTTTCCCTTGTATTTTTTTCATATCTTCGACCTACAGAGACAAACTAGTTAGCTGACTCAAGACTTGACTCATACCTGAACTGGATTCTCCCATAGAGGATTATTATAGATTCATGGCGATCTCTAGTGATTCAGCCTATGAAGAAATCTTCTGTTGCATCAGAGGAACTCTGATGTGTGGTAAAAGGGAAACAATGAACCATTCTTTGTCCTGCTCATCTGGGATCTAAAAAGTTAATCGACATGTTAAGGTCTTAAATCTTTGATCAAATTCCCACATGGGTTCAGCTAGCTTCTGCTTGATCTCTTTCAGCTCTGTAATACATTGTGACTCTGATTCAGGTTTCTTGAATTCTGCAATCAACGCATTCTTGATCTGATTCAACGTCTTAGGTTGTGCAATTCCTTGGACATGCTTCATGTACCATCTCAGTGTGCAATCCCTTAGGGTAGTACTAAACTGGGTTCTTTTAACAACTTCATTGGTGACATTCTTAATATTCCATATGGCTTCACATAGGAACCATTGTTGATCAGGGTCTTCAGACCCATCTCCCCTAAAGATAGGGAGTCTCATCTCATCTGCCATAGATCTTCCTAGGTTTCCTTTCTGAGTATATGTTGAACTGCTAGTAATAGTTCTCTAAGGACTCTGGTGACTCTAACTATTCTAATTTCTTAGTGTTGTTGAAACAACAAGGGGGGCAATAGTACTTACTTTAGCAGTCTATGCAGTTCCTGAAGTTTTTGGCTCGTCTTGGCGAGGTCCTTCATCTTTTCCTTCCTCTGCCCTAGCAGGTTCTAAATGCTCTTCGTCTATCAGATCTGCCTCTTCTTTACTATAGAAACCCTCTTCCCCGTAGTTCTACTTGAATAAGTTCACAAGATGAACTTCTTTGAACACTCTCCCACTGCGCGTATGTCCATATTTTGTGTCATTGTCGCTTTCTGAATTTTTGAACATTATCTTTTCCAGATCCGATCAATATACTGTATCTTCAAGATGTTATTCTCATGCAATAGCATCTTGATCCTCAACTTCAGAAAATGTAAAAATTTTCCTCTAGGTCCCTTGAAGAAATATCTCTCAGCTTGGCTATATGACTCTACTCTATCAACAAAAAACTCGGTGATGTACCCTCCAATGGTGTTATCAAACCAGTGATCTACTACTTGTGATACAACGTTATCAACTCTCTTGACCTTCCTGATCAACGCCAACTTCCAAACCACAGGAGGTCTAGATCTGATCTCAAACTAGGTATCTCCTAACCTAGCTAACCACACATATAGCTCTTGATGGATTCCTCCAAAGAAAATCTCGTGTATTTCAGTAAAGATATATCTCTCCAACAAATCCTCTATACTAAGATTAGGGTTCTTGTTCTGGGATTCAGCGAAGTCCTTCTCTTGATCTTCTATCCATTTCTGAATCTTTGTCTTTGATGGAAACCACCTTGACATTTCCTCAAGAAGAGTCATGTCCCGGCAACGAACCATTTGTTGGCTCAGGGGAAGACCCACGGTTCATCTCTGAGAGTGCACCAACAAGCCCTAGCTACTAGCCCTTTCGGAAAAACCTGCAAGGCATATGTAGTCTCACCCGAAGCAGCTATGTGGGGGTTGCAAGAAAGAGATGTCTACAACCAGAAGGAATGCAAAGTGGTTTCAAAGTGATCGACACACAACAATATAGTATTATTTATCTTCCTAGGATCTACTGCGCAAGATATAACTATAATATCTAACACAGTAATGCAATAACATTATATCAAGGCAAAATAACACAGCATCAATCACACACACAAGACAAGACATACGTGGTTCACCCTCTCTCTAGGGCTACATCCACATAATTGTTATTTATAATGTATTAAGATGAAGCATACAATTCTTGTTTGCGCTCTTAACTAGCAGATCTTCTTTCTTCTTCTCTCTATCTCTCCCCTCCCTGTGCACCTAGCTGAAGGGTTGATCTTTGCACCCAGTTGAATATCTTACAATACAGAAGGCTCTCGTACTCATCACTTCTCTCTCTCTCTCTCTCCAAGCATTACTCACTCAATCTCACAATGACAAAGACAAAAACAATGATCATAACATCAACAAACCAACCCAGGTCCCTTAGACCTCTATATATACATTACAATATCTCACTGACATCCTTAGGTCAAAACCTAGGTGTCACAAACCCTAGATACCAAAACCCTAGGTCAACTTGACTTTCATTTTCAGGGCTTCACTAGCATGTCTTTCATTCCTTCTCGCGCAGTGCTCCAAAGTATCCAATGGTGGATTTTTCAGCTTGTTGAGCTATCCACGATCCTTCTTTCTTGTTGATCTATTTTCCTCGATCTCCTCATCCAACGGCTTGCTTACTTTTACTTCGCTTCATCTTTTCTACTCTTTTGCTCACTTTGACCCAGTAACAGTCACTGTGTCTTCCGTGCAGTCTGCATTCTTCCTTTTCTTCCTTGAGCTTCGCTTATTTCCATAACCAAGGGCCAATAGGGATTCTTTTGTTTTTCCTTTTCTCAGAAACGTTGGTGTCCCTTTGATGGCCACTTTGTACATTCTTGGGTTGAATGTGGGACTACCGGTTTGGTTGGGTACTGTTACAAATGTCCCAAATTCTCTTGACGCTTCCTAGTTAAGTGCTTTATTTCATGGGCACCATGTTGATGTTCCTTCGTTAGCAAAGTCTTCTCCTCCTCTTTCTCCCACCTCTGTTGAAAGTACAATTACTAGTAATCGGAAGTCTAAACGAGATAGAAAGAGGAAGAATAGGAAGAAGAAATCACCAACCTCTGTGAGTCATGTTGGAGATAGGTCCTCAACCTCTGCAAGTCATGTTGAATACCAACACCCAGCCTCTGCAAGTCATGCTGGGGGAAAGCACCCAACCTCTGCCAGTCATCCTGAGGGCATTGATTATGTTGAGAAATCTAGATGGATAGGACGTAAACCTAAGTTCCCTTATAATCTTTGCAAGGGAGATCACCTTACTCATATGTTCCCTAGCATTCCAGAGGTACAAATATTGTGGTACCTGTCTGTAATATCTTCTGATTCTAAGTCTTCTGAGTTTTCCTCTCAGCCTATTCAGCCATTGGTTGAGAAAGTGGTCACGCTGATGTAGTCATCGGCTGATCCCACTCCTCTTTTTGGGGGTGAGGTGTTTATAGACCATGTAGTCTCTCAACCTATTCAACCATTGGTTCAGAAAGTGGTCACACCGATGCAGTCATCGGCTGATCCCACTCCTCTTTTGGGTGGTGAGGTGCCTTTCGACCATGTAGTCTCACAGCCTATTCAGTCATTGTTTAAGAAAGTGGTCACACCGATATAGTTTTCGGTTGATCCTACTCTTCTCTTGAATAGTGTTGAGTCTACCAAAGTGGTCACACCGATGCAGTCTTCGACTGATCCCACTCTTCTCTTAGGGAGTGATGTGTCTACCGACTATGTTTTTAGCATTTCCAGTTCAGTACTTTTAGAACAAAGGGGCATTATGCTCGTTCCGAGCACACCCCCTCCAATCCCTAGGATGGTTTCCTTTGATTGGAATGATCTTGTTGAGCCTCGTCTTCCTTCTTCTGCACATTTTCAAATAAGGGTTGAAGTTAATTCAACAAACATTTATCGATGTATTGTGGATGAAGGAGCCTCTGCAAGTATTTTATCCTCCTCGGTTTGGAAAGTATTGGGATCTCCTGAGGGGTATCTACTTTTCATGAGTTGTTGGATTTTGACAGACATCCTAGTGAATATTTGGGGATTCTTCCTCATTTGCCTATCTCATTAGGTGGGAAGATTACCCTTATCAATGTTATAGTGGTGCAAGGCCCGTTAGATTTCAATATGCTTATCAGGCATGATTATGTATATGCTATGAACGTTGTGGTTTCTATACTCTTATGGGTGATGCATTTCCCTCACAATGGAAGCATTGTCACTATCAACCATATGGCATCTGATAATCACCATCCTAATTCAACGTTAGTTCAAGTTGCCCCTTTATATGTTCCTAGTGTTCGTGTAGACTCTATCCCACCACGGGTTAATTATGTGGTGTCTTATCCTCGGTGTTCAATTTATTTTGAGAAGGAACCTCTGCAATCATGTTTTCCTTCTCGAGAATTGGTCTCAGCAATTGATCCATCAGTTTATCCAATGGGGGAATGGGAGCCCTTGTTTCCCCCTCTTGGTTCAAGTGATCTTGAGTCTCCTTCTGATTCTGATCTTGTTGTTTGTAGATCCTCAAGCCCGCATGCTTGTGATTCTTCATTGATAGACTCTGTCAGTCCTGGCCAGAGCCTCCATCGTCATATGGAGTATGGTCAGTTTACTTCAACCTTTGGGACTGTCGACCCTCGTTTGTGTGATTTCTCAGATTTTGAATTTCCTTCAGATGAGGCTATCCTTGAAGCCATGACTATGGTTTCTATACCGCGTGAGGACTTACACCATGGTTTGTGTTTTCTTCCCTTTTGGGAGACTATCCAAGTTGACTATCAAAGAGACTCTTGGTCTGAGCCTAGTAGTGGGTTCTACCTAAACCAGTTTAATACATGAGTCGTAGCCCCCTAGAGTCTTCTTTAATCCCTTTTCAGACTCTATAAACATGAAAATATTATCGAGCGATCTTGTTTCCATTCATGCTCGCCAAAGTAAAATTTGAAGGCACGTCTGTCCGGTGGTAGTTTACCCCTTTTTCGTACGAAGAAAGGTATACTCTAGGAACTTTGGTTTGCTAGAAGAGTATTCTCAGGTATAAGTTTAACACTTTTTCAAGCCTGAGGGACTAAATTTATGAAAAAGGAACTCCCACGGAGTCCATAGTTAAGCTCTTTTCAGACTCCTTAAAGGCGAAAAGATCGTCGAGTGATATTTTTTCTTCACACTCGTTAAACCGGTCCAGAAGAGCAATCCATTACGAAGTCCATAGTTAAGCTTTTTTCAGACTCCTTAAAATTGAAAATATCTTCGAGTGACCTTGTTCTTTCACACTCGTTAATTGGTTCAAAAAAACATATACTGGCATGAGTTTACCCCTTTTTCCGGCCTATAGATTAAGGAGGAAAAAGGTACAACTCGAGAGATTCGTCTCGTTGGGAGAGTTCTCCTCAGTAAATTTCACCTTTTTCGGGCTAAGGAGACTAAATCTAGAAAAAGACAACGAGTCCATAATTAATCTCTTTTCAGACTCCTTAAAATTGAAAAGATTGTCGAGTGATTTTGTCTTTATAAAACTCGTTAAAATGGTTTTGAATAGATGTCTTTTTGGTGCTAGTTTATCCCTTTTTCAAATCGACTAGACTATCTTTGAAAAAGGTACCCCAGTGGAGTCTTCTTTTGCGCTTTTTCAGACTCTCTAAAAATGAAAAACCATCAAGCTTACCTTCTCTGGGCTTGTTTAAAATTACATTGAAGGAGGTTATCATTGTGTCCTGTTAATCGCATTTGCATTCCTGCATCTTTGGCCTAATGTCGGCTCCATGTGGCTCTTAACTAAACCTTTGAAGCATTCCTTATACGCAAGCCTTGTAGCACTTTGCCTCTGCGTCTTGACACCTCGACCCATGGAGGAATTTTCCTGAGTGTTCTTTTCCTGCACATGTTTCCTTGCTATGAGAATCAATGTGTTCCTTGTGCTTGGAACTAGTATGTTTGTGGCACTCGTTCCTCCTTTGTAACATAGTATTATTTTATTCTTTTTCAAGCTTTCAAAATATTGAAAAAGACAAAAAAATAAAATATACCCCAAAAAAGAGGATGGGAAAAGTATTTTCTTTATATGGAAGCACAATGAGTCACCCTCGGACAAAGTACATCCTTTCGTTTGTTCATCAAGGTATGGGATTTAATATGACCTTGGGGAGTTGTTCTCGTAACATAGAGTTGTGTCCTCCTCTGTTTGGTTATTCTTCCAAACATATGGAGAGTTTGTGTTTCCTCCTACATCGTGAACTTATGTCAATGTCATGTTTCCTGAGTCTCATATTTCATCATGCTATTGTGCAAGGGAAGTATTACCCAACTTGAGTCAGTCCTTCTGCAGTTTGTCTCTTGTCCTCATGCCTGGCCATCCTGAAAGTCCAATAAAAATCTTTGTTCAAAATCAATGAAGTTCTCTACCTGATCACTGAGATCCTCTTGTTTGTTCCCCGACGAGCTGTTGAAGACCTCTGGGTAGTGAAGATGTAAAATCACAATGCACTTCTACTCGAGTTATGAAGATCTTGAAGTTGTTTCTCGATCTTTGAAGACATCATCTCCAGCCATTAGGTGTCGTTTTCTTCTTGAAGATGGATATTATTCATGTATATCTTTTGATTTTGAGATGTAGATCCGGTGTGTACTATTTGCAGCTACACTTTATATAGTTATATGACATGGATATGCAGTGTATTTGATTGGCATTCATGATTTATTCCATCCCAAGCATGAGTATGCCTGCTTCAGTGAGACAATTTTATTTTGTAGATGGCACCTCCTGAACTCTGGTCCTGGGCTCACTCGCTTCGTACGTTGGTAAAGATTTGTAATGTATTTCAGCCATCAGATGCTCTTCTGACCTCACACATTAGGGGGCATCTTTTATAACCCTAATTTTCACCAAACATGCATACCTAGCAGCAGGCCATCTTACTTACTATTTTTTCCAAGCCAATACTGAATAACTCTTCTTAAAAACCAAATTTTTGAATATGTACGCGCCCTGCACCACTATTTCCTGCATATGTACGCTAGCTGCACCACTAATGCATGTGTATGTATGCTAGCTACACCATTACAGCCTACGTATACCCACAAAAGTTGCAAAAAATAAAAAGTTGAAATGGAATACGAGCTTTTGGGTACTTTCCTAACCAATTGACCTCCCATAGCCCATCACCCAACCGAATAACTATATTTTTGGCATATAAAATAAGGTGTTGGGGTCCCATTCTAAGGAGAAGCATGAAAGTAGTGAAACTCTACCCATTTCCTAATCCCCCTTGCCCTAAGAATTTGCATCCACGTTGTGAGTTTGAGCCAGAATTTCCCATTCTTTCCCTTTTCCCTCATCCATAAAACTATGCCTATTCTCTAGAGAAAAGCGTGAGAGAAGAAGGATACATGGAAGCAATTGGAGCTTGGTGAAGAGGATCCCAAGACTAGGTTCGAGGAGCAGTCACTGATCACGTTTTGTAATTGACATCATGAGATTAATATAAATAAGTACTTTTTTCATCCTGCCATATGATGTGTTTAATTTGTATGATTGATTTACCTTTTGTTATGACATCTAACCCATTAATCCATATATAGAATGCTTGTTCATAGTTTCTTGTTTGTCTTTTGGTGAATGTAGGTCTGCCTTGGGAGGAAATTTTCAGTCGAGAAACGACCGAGTGCATCGGGATCGACACTGGATGCAGAGTTAAAGGTAAGACTATTGGATCCCTATACTTTGTACTTTATATATGAATGTAGGGTGTTGTCGGGATAATGTTTAAGAGTAGGATACTTTAGACGATTAGCTCTGCCTGCACTTTAGAACCCTAGTGTAGTTCATAGGGGGTTTTTCCCACTATAGCAGAAGGACCTAACAATTTCTCTGGTAGACATATCCCACACTGGGTGAACCACATATATCTATGTCTCTATTGTATTTTGTTTCTTCTGTGTTTTATTTCCGCATTTGTTTTATTTTATTGCTCTGAGATGTTGTTCTTCTAACATGTTATCACTCTTTCTATCTACTTCTTGGCCAACCCAGGTTCATATCTGAATAATTTTCCAACAAAACCTTCTAAAACTATCCCCCCCCCCCCACCCTTGGTAAACAAAAGGAAACACAACACATAGAATGTGCTGCACAGTCTCACCCAATATAGTTCTATGGGTGACTGCAATGCTCAAATGCTTGTCGTCTAGGAAAGAGTGGGGATATGGGATTACAATTCATCTTCTTAGGCCTCTATTTGGTTATTCTTTCTATTATTCTTAATATTCATTCATTTGTTAAGGTTATGAATGCATTCTAACAGATCTAACATATGACAGATCTAATTGAATCATCCATTCATTCATTCATCATCTAGCTACCAACAGAAGGTAAATATACCATAAACACAACACATAACACAAGTTTTACTATGGTTCACCCCCTCCTAGGATATGTCCACAAAAATTTGTCTTCTTAGGATATTCTTATTATGTTGTTGCAAAGTATGGCACTGTGTGCACTACAATTTTGATCCTACAACCACAAAACAGGTGCCACCACCTTCGTGAGGTTGACTAGATCGTATCAGGCTCCACAGCTTGTGATCTAACCCTCAAGATATAGCTACTTGAATCTCCTACATCTCAACAACTTACAAAAGTATCTCAGATCTTAAAGTAGTTTCCTTATCCAAAAAGAACAGAACTCAGGAACAACCATCGCAAAAACAAAAAAAACCTCAACCTAGATAGGGATGATTTTAAGGATGGAAATTTATTTTAAAATGTAGAAACCTTGGCGAATTTTACTAATCCTCCATATGCCAACTATAAATGTTTGGCGATATTTTTGTAAAAATATTCATATTTCTAAGGATTTTATATAGTTTTTATAAAATTTTGGCGATTTTTAAGGTAAAATAATTTTATCCTATAGAATTTGGGCGAAGCATTTTTAAAATAGCGAATCTCGTTTTTGGAAAAGCCATGGAAAATTAGCCCATGAGCGAAATTTATCCCCTAAAATCATCCATGAACCTAGACCTCCTAGGTGCTTATTTATACTAATTTTTAGCTTATAAACTATTACAATCTCTTCCAAAACCCTAACCCTAAGGTGGTTAGGTTTTCCTGCATGCACGCATTACATGCTTTCCTCCTTTGCATGCGGCTTTTCCTCACACATGTTGCTTTTCCTGCAAGCTGTTTTTTCCCTAATTAAGCTTTATTTTCCCAAAACTGGGATTTTCCTCAAAATTTTCCTATGCCCAACACCTCAACCCCCTTTTGTCTCGATTTTTTGAAGAAAACTAATAAAATATTTATGAGGAAAATGTATCTCTGACTAGGGGAAAACCACAATAGATGGAATGACACCTAGAAATCAACTCTAATCTCAAGTGTGTTAGATAAATGAAAATGTTATCAAGAGGAGACTAGAAGCCTGCCTCATCCCGATGTCCTAAGAATATCATGATTGAGCTCACGACCCAAATATTTATACACACAACTTGCCCCCAACATCCAAGATACACAAGCATGTGGAAATTATATAGAATGTTAGCATATAAAATAGCATAATCCATTAACATGCATAAAAAAAATGCCCATGGAAAGTAATATAAATATTTGCGACATATAATTGGATGAGAAAAGAGCATTTCTATTAATGTAATCAACATAAGTACATAGGTGACAAAATTTTGTAATGACACATATTAGAACCAATAAACTAAGTCCCTCCAGTTGGGCCTTCACCACTTCAATCCTCCACAAAGGAAAGCTCACGAGTAGTAGGAGTCAATGAGGTTCTCCATATTAATATAGGAAGAGCTTGGGGGCTGAACACATGAAATTCATACTTTCAAGGAAAAAGGGATGCAAATTCAATATGAGGTGAAATTTCTACAGAGTGTATTTTCTCTCAATGATGAATGATGTTCAAGTCTTGTCTATGTCTCAATTTATAGCCTTCAAATGGAATTGAAGGGTAGAGTTGGGGAATTTCCAGTATATGGAAGGTCAAGGAGCATGGATCTCATGACATGGCATGGAAAATCGACATAATTTTTAAATTTGTGAGCACAAAATCTGATGTACATGGGATGTAATGGAGAAACCTGCATATACGCGAGTTGTCTAACCGTGGCTCATGTATATGGACTAAAAAATGTATTTTTGGCTCTAGAGTGAGCAAAATGAGGGATTTGAGTCTATAGAGGGAAATGGAATTCCATCAAATCAATATGCATGGAGTGTGGAAAATTTTTCTATAACATATACCCCCTAATGTGTGAGGTTAGAGGAGTATCTGTGATGGCTAAAATAGATTATAATTCCCAGATGTGAAGTAATGAAGAATCAGCTGAAAGAACTCATTACTCATTAGAATATTACAATTTTTATTGACTCTATATACATGACTTCCAACCTGAATTACACTACAAATACATGTGTATATATATCAAATATATGTTCATGGCCATGAATAGGAAATACAAAGTGGACATATTCCATAGGCTATCATAGTCACAAATAATACATAGTGGAGTCCAATCTCAAAATCAACCAAAGATATTTGTATACATTGGAGTATAATCTGATCTTCCATAATCACTGAAGTCATATAGGTACTAGTCCGATGAAAGACAACAACATATATTGGGTTCTACTACTGTAAACTGGAGGTCTTCTACAGTACCCACTGAAAGTGAAAGTCTACATTATGTGCATAAAGGATTTGAAGTCAAACACAATGAGACTTTGTTTGATTACCGATTATTGAGGCATATCATTAACAAACACGACACAATCCATCTATAATGAAATTAGGTGTCAAGGTATTGAGTACATGCAACAAGTGTGAATAAGGGTGTTGAGGTCGAACACTTGAAGAATCCATTGATCAAGGGACATTTATGTATTCCCAACTGTCAATGGTGGGATAACCTTCCAATGATGACTGCAAGCCTCTAGGTACTCATAGGAATCTAGATCTTGATTCCATAATAGATGAGCTAAATTCAATGGAAGGAGACCCACAAAAAGGAGAGCATTAAGGCATCTCTCATAATCCAACGTGAGGTACAAATCAATATCTTGATGATTAGGAGGAGCTCGGATGAGTATGATGTTCACGAACCAATGACCATGGACATATCTTACATGCACAAGATGCAAGTAGTACACAAAAGAGACTCTCTGACTAGCAGTCGATAGTGAAAATTGTTGACAAAGGAGAGGAAACCACCAATAGGGATAATGGAATCCAAGACACTGCATGAATCCCAATTTGTGAATATATTTCTTACCATCAAATACAAGGGAAACCTCCTAGTAGTTTCACCATTTCTATTATGAGGAAAATCTCTCTATGGCCAGGGGAAAACCACAATAGATGAAATGACACCCAAAAATCAACTCTAATCTCAAGTATGCTAGATAAATGGAAATTATAACAAGAGGAGACTAGAATCCTACCTCATTCGAACATCTGAAGAAGACCACAGTTGATCTCATGACCCAAAGCTTTATATCTACAACTTGTCCTCAACATCCAAGATACACAAGCATGTATAAATTATATAGAATGTGCGCATATAAACTAGCATAATCCATTAACATGCATAAAAAATACGCCCATGGAAAGTAATATAAATATTTGCAACATGTAATTGGACGCGAAAAGAGTATTTCTATTAATTTAATCAACATAAGTACATAGGTGACAAACTTTTGTAACGACACAGATTAGAACAGATAAACTAAGTCCCTCCAACTGGGCCTTCACCACTTCAATCCTCCACAAAGGAAAGCTCACAAGTAGTAGGAGTCAATGAGGTTCTCCATCTCAATATAGGAAGAGCATGGGGGATGAACACAATAATTTCATACTTTCAAGGAAAAAGGGATGTAGACTCAATATGAGGTGAAATTTCTCTAGAGTGTCTTTGCTCTCAATGATGAATGATGTTCAAGGATTTTATATGGATCAAATTATAGCCTTCAAATGGAATTGAAGGGTCAATTCAGAGCATTTCCAATATATGGAAGGTCAAGGATCATGGGTCTCATGACATGGCATGGAAACTTGACATATTTTTTTAATTTTTGAACACAAAACCCGATGTATGTGTGTTGTAATGCAACAACTTGCGTATGCGTGAGCTAACTAATTGTGGTTTGCGTATATGGACAAAAAATGTATTTTTGACTCTGGAGTTAGAAAAATGGGGGATTTTAGTCTATAGAGGGAAATGGAGCGTTCTAGTATATCTAGGGAGGTAATATGGGGTACCTAGGGAGGTACCCAATGGGAATATGGCTATGTATTATTAGTGGAAATCATTTAATATATGAGAATTCAATCATTCAATGTAAGGTGGACTAGGTCCACTATATTAATAAATGTCCACTATGGTAGTTAGATGTAATAAATGTGAGAAGGTTCTCTAGAAGGTTCCTTGGAGATAGACAGAGCTATATAAAGAAGTGTAAGCAATGTAATGAAACATAGTGAAGGATATTGTGAATGTATCAAGCATTGCTTGAGGAGTGTTATCCTTCCTTAAGGATTAATATATGGTGTTACCCTACCTCAATGGTTTTGACTATTTCTTTTGTTCAGTATTTGGTGAATGGTTTGGTTTATTCTTGTTGGTATTGTGGGTTTATTTTGAGATTTATCTTCAGATCTATTCAGGAACTTAACATTTAGTGTTGGTTGTATCTCTCCTAAGGATCTTATGGATCTAAAGATCCTATGTATTGATTGTGGAGTGTGTTGAGAAATACTGAGAGGGGGGGGTGAATCAGTATTTTTAGCTATCAATTATTTGTTTTAACTTTTCTTTCACTAACAAATCTTAGTCTACTTCATAGAGATCAGTTGTTATATATTCTTATGAAAAACAGTAGTTCATCCAAAGATCTTATTATGGATTTCTTCATTCATCAGATATCTTTTAAACAGTAATTCAACAAAATAAACTAACACGGATGAATAGGACACATGAACACCAGGATTTAAGGTGGAAACCCAAATCGGGAGAAAACCACCGCTGTTGTTGTCTCTGTCTTCAATGATTATTAATAAGAAAACATTCTACAACAATGTACTAGTGCAGACTCATACTAGTACGTAGGATTCTACCTACAGAAGGCTACAACCTTCTCTCGTTTACCAGCCTTTCCTGGAAGGGAGCTTCAACCTCCTGAAGATAGCACCAGCTTCTACTGGTAAAGGGTTTAACCCTCATACTCACTGCTGACCACGTTTCATTAATTTTCACACTGGATNTGAGGAGTGTTATCCTTCCTTAAGGATTAATATATGGTGTTACCCTACCTCAATGGTTTTGACTATTTATTTTGTTCAGTATTTGGTGAATGGTTTGGTTTATTCTTGTTGGTATTGTGAGTTTATTTTGAGATTTATCTTCAGATCTATTCAGGAACTTAACATTTAGTGTTGGTTGTATCTCTCCTAAGGATCTTATGGATCTAAAGATCCTATGTATTGATTGTGGAGTGTTTGTAGGATATGAAACATAATCAAGTTCAAAACCCTCTTGTATAATATTGTAATCCTTGAAGGAATTCAGGGTTGGATAAACATAAGTGAAATCATGCCATAGGTTGGCCATTAGAGAGAAAAATAGGCCATAAGATAGAGAAGAAAGAGGAAGGCCTGTTGAATTGATTTCAAACCAAAAAGGAAATGATACCCTATGTAAAACCTTGTACAATTTGTATATTTGATTGATGAATAAAAGGAGCACTCTATTTCGATTGTTGAGCATTTGATCATCTAAATACCATGTTCATTGGGTTACAATGTATATCTCTGTGCATGTGGTAAAATGTGTGTTTACAGGTCTCGACTCAATTTTGCAGGTTTAAAGGTCGAGGAAGAAGAACCTCTATCAAGAGAATTCACTGAAGAAGGTAAATTCAATAAAGTTATAAATATGGGATCGTTTGGTGATCATTGACCATTGTAAGGGTCAATGATCCTAATTTTTGTTGCAGGCATAATCGAGGAGCTACAGAAACCGTCAATATGAATAGAATATTATAGGAACCATCATATTGTCAAGGCTATTCACAAACAACGTTGGATTACATTTTTTTGTATATTTTAACCTTGTACAATTATTTACTGCAAACATATTTTTATTAAAGGAATATAAAATATACAATGACATATACACACATTATACATATATTTTTCCTTGGAAACCCAAACCGGGAAAACCAACATTTTCTATATTCATTCATATAATACATTATTTACAATGCAATATACATATATGAGCCAACGACATCCAAAACCATAACCAAATGACCTGGATTAGTCAACAACCATAATTCCTTAACCAGAAATAAAAAACTATCAGCAAAAAACCATATGCCAAAAAACCGCCCAACAATGGATATGAAAATTGAGGTGACAGGACAGACAAGGAAAAAAAGGAAACACATTTTAGGAGGAAAAAATAATTATCGAGGTCGTTTCCCCCAAAACCCTGAAGGGAGGGCCTAACAGCCCCCCCTCAAACCCCCTTGTGTGCCCGACACAATGTAGAAAATGAATATAGTGCACAGAATATAAGGCATACCCAACATTCTCCCACTTGTTGTTTTCTTTGCATACAAGGGGTTACAGGGTTACATAGTCAAAAATCCAGGGAAGCAATGCCCATAGATCATCTACACCAAGAGAAATTCTCAGTGCTCACAGATTTTGTTAATGAATCTGCAGCATTCTTCAAAGTGTCAACCTTCATCAGCAATACTTTCTTTTCTTCAACCATGTCTCTCACAAAGTGATATTGAACATCAATATGCTTTGTCTTTGAATCATAAGTTGGGTTCTTCACCATAAAAATTGCACTCTGATTGTCACAATCTATCCTTATAGCTTGTTGTACCAACCCAATACTTGAACATAATCTTTTTAGCCATAGTTCTTCCTTTCTTGCATGATTGACTACCATGTATTCAGCTTTTGTAGTTGAAAGTGCCACTATAGACTGCCTTTTTCTCATCCAATGGATTGCTCCTCCAAATAGGTTAAACACATACCCACTTGTATATCTCCTACGATCTAGATCTCCAACCTAGTATGCATCCACAAATCCATGTATGTCCAACACTCTATCCAATATTGGTATTCCTTGGTAGCACAATCCATAGCTAGCAGTGCCATGCAAATACATGAAAACCCTTTTTACTGTTGTGCATTGCTCCCTCCCTGATTTTGACATACACCTTCTCAAAACTCCCACTGCATGTGAAATGTAGGTCTAGTACAAACCATTGCATACATCAAATTACCAACTTCACTCGCGTATGGAACACGAGACATGTTCTTCTCCTCTTCTTGTGTCTTGGGACACTGATCCATGGATAACTTTACACCAACAAGAAGAGGGACCTTGAGCGGTTTACATTCCTACATATTAAACCTCTGCAATATTGTCTCTACATATTTTCTTTGATTTAACCATAGTTTCCTATTTTCCTGATCTCTTTTAATTTCCATGCCCAAAATGAAATTAGCAGCACCAAGATTCTTCATGTCAAATTTAGAGGAAAACTAAGTTTTCACATCCTGGGTAATCTCCTTGTTGTTTCCTATCAGCAACATGTCATCCACGTACAAGACCAAATAAATCAAATGATCACCAATTAATTTAAAATACATGCAGTGATCCTCTTTGCTTCTTGTGAATCCAAATCCCATCATATAAGAATCAAATTTTTGATACCACATCCTTGGTGATTGTTTTAAACCATACACAGAATTTTTCAGCTTGCATACCAACTCCTTCTTTCCCTTCACAACAAAGCCTTATGAATACTTCATATAGATTTATTCTTCCATATCCCCATGTAGGAATTGTTTCTTCACATCCATCTGTTCTACTTAAAAATCAAATGGAACAACAACAGATAACAAAAATCTAATAGAAGTTAACTTAGCAATAGGAGAACAAAATATCACCAAAATCAATTCCCTCAACCTAGGAATAACCCTTTGCTACTAACCAAGCTTTGTATTTATCCACTTTTCCTTCTACATTCAACTTCTTTTTAAATACCCATTTGCTTCCAATTGGATTTCTTCTAGTCGAAAACTCCACTAGATCCCAAGCCTCATTCTTATCCAAGGTTCCCATTTCTTCATCCATGGCCTTTTTCCATAGTTTTCCATCCTTTGAACCCACTGTCTCCCTGACAATTCTAGGATCATTATCAGTAATAGACAAAGAAACATTTGAACGAAAAATTAGATGGAGTATATATTTTTGGTTTCCTTTTTTTCCCAAACTGATATCCTCAACAATGGAGTATGAGGATCTTCTTATTATTATTCTTGTTCTTCTATAGAATATGATTCATCATCCTTTAAATCAAAATCTATTTTTTTTGGTTCTTCCTTACTTGGTAGGACATCATGTTTGACAACACCTTTTATTTCTCTAAATACCACATCTTAGATATACACAACCTTCTTAGTTTCTGGGTTCCAAATATTATAACCTTTCATAGCCAAATACCTTGAGACGTGTTAAAGGTTTCTTACCAGTCCATACCTCTTGTGGAGTCTTTTCATCCAGTGCTAACGAGGGTGATTTGTTGACTAGGTAACATGTAGTACCCACTGCCTCTACCCAAAATTATTTCCCTAACTCTGCACCACTGAGCATGCACCTTTCTTTTTCCATCAGCACCATGTTCATACTTTCTACAACTCCATTCTATTGAGGTGTATATGGAGTAATCTTATGCCTTGATATACCACACTTCTTACATAATTATTCAAATTCATTCTCGCAAAACTCTCCACCATTATTTGTCCTCATCGCCATAATTCTTTTCTCAGTTTGATTCTCAACAAGATCCTTAAACTCTTTAAACCTATCAAAGACTTCATATTTCTTCCTAAGAAAATATATCCAAGTATTCCTCGAGAATTCATCTATAAATGAGACATAGTACATAGACTTTCCCAATGATGTAACTGACACAATTCCAAACACATCATTGTGAACTAGTTGTAAAATTCCTTCTGCCCTCGTTGAACCAGAGGGGAATCTTACCCGATTGTGCTTCCCATATACACAATGTTCATAGAAATCAAAATATAGAGAGCAGTTAGACATACCTTCAACCATACCTTTTTCATGTAGTAGTTAAAGACCCTTCTCTCTGATATGCCCCAGCCTTTGATGCCACAACATGACCTTTTCTCCAGAGACTGTAAGAGTTCTTTCTTCTTCAAATCCAATATTATGAACATTGGAACTATTACACCCATCACTAATATTGCTTCCTTTCATATTATACAGAGTTCCAAACTGAACTCCCTTCAGCAACACCATTGCTCTTCGAACCATCCCGCAAGTTTCCTTTTCAAATATTGTGTCTACCCCTGCATCATCCATTTTGCTTACATAAATCAAATTTTTGGCCAATATTGGGATATGGAGAACACCAGGTACTATTATAATTCTTCCATCTATGAGCCTCAACTTGAATTTTCCTTGTCCTATGATTCAGGTTGTCGAGTCATCACCGAGGAAAAAGTTACCTCCATCATACCTTTCATATTCACATAACCACTCCTTGTGGGGAGTCATATGAAAGGAAGCACCTTATTCAACCAACCATGCCTCATGATTTGCATGTGTTCTTGAAGAATACAAGTACACATCCCCTCCTTCTTCCTTGGAGGTCTTGTCTTCAGTAGAAGGAGCTTCTTTAGATCCCTTATTTTTCTCAACTTTGGATCTACACTACTTCTTGTAGAGCCATTCTTTTTCACATATCTAGCATACCTTTACAAACTTTCTGGGAGATTTATATCTACCCTTAGACTTAGATCTACCACTTGAGTACTTAGATCTATTTCTTTCCTGGGAGCGTCCTCTTGAAAATAATGCATTTTTTCTCTATCCTTCCATGTCCCTCCATCTCATCTCCTCCGAAAAGAAGGATGATACCACTTCATAAAACTTCAAGGAAGTTGTATTACTACCTATGGCCACAACCAGACTATCCCATGAGTCTCATAAAGAGAATAGTAAATTGATACACTTATCTTCATCTCAAATTTTAATCTCAACATATATTAACTGACTTACCACAATATTGAAGGCGTTCAAATTATCTGCCACCGAGTCTCCATCTCTCATCCTCAGGTTATACAAATTCTTTCTCAAGAATAGTTTATTTACTAGTGACTTAGACTGATACAACTTCCCCAACTTATCCCATAAATCCTTGGTTGTAGCTTCCTATGACACATTCAGTAATAATGAATCTGATAGACATAGTCGGATTGTGCTCTTCGCCTTTCGATCCAAATTTTTCAAGTCATCTGTTGAAGTTCCTATACATACAGTACATGGATACACCATGATCTACTCATCTCTTTCCACCAACAGATATTCCATATTGAGCTTCCACAACTTAAAACTTTTCCCATTAAACTTCTCAATATCCATTTTCAAACTGTTCACCATTTCTCTTCACCTAAAGAATCAATATCACAAATCTCCCACTGTAACAAGGCTTATCGTAGTCTCGAGCCAAACCCTTGACCACAAAGGCGTACCCATAAAGGAAACAAATCTATGATACTAAATGTATATTTTAACCTTGTACAATTATTTATTGCAAACAAATTTTCAATAAAAGAACATAAAAGATACAATGGCATATACACACATTACACAGAGATTTTTCCCTGGAAACCCAAACTGGTAAAACCAGCATATTCTATATTGATTCATATCATACATTGTTTACAATACCATATACATACAGGATCCAACGACATCCAAAACCCTAAACCAATGACCTGGATTGGTCAACAACCCTAATTCCTTAAGACGAAATAGAAAACCATCGACAAACAACCATGTGATGAAAAATCTCCCAACAATGGACATGAAAAATATGGCAAAAAAAGTGACATGTTTCCCCTGCAACCCCCCAAGGGGGGGTCTAGAGCCCCCCCCCAACCCCTCAAACCCCCATGCACGCCCAACACAGCGTAGAAAATAATATAATGCATCGAATATAACCCATACCAAACAAGGTTGAAGTGCGACAAAATAGGAAGCGTCAGATCATATCAAGGAAAAGAAGGGACGACGTGGATCCAATTCACATTTCAAGTTGCATGAGAGATAAATGTGGTGCCAATTTTCAAAAATATAATATCGATGGTTTTAATTTTCCATGTGTCAGTATGGAGTCCCATCGCATTTTGAAAGGTGGTATTAAAACCCACTTTTGTGATTTGCGAAGGACCTTTGTTTGGGATAAGGTTCTAGTCATATACCTCGGTCATTTGGAAAGAAAGTAAGTGAGGGGATTAACACTATAACTGTGCGCCAAATTAATGAAGAGTTTTGGGGTTTTGACACTGAGATATTAGTTGTGAGCTGAGACACCATAGAGAAAAGGGGCTATGAGTTTAGCGCCTAGCCACCTTCAACCATGTAAATGCACAAGAGAGCCATTAACACTCAATTCAGATTTGTCGGAGAATTCTAGTAGGAATAGGTATTTGGGATCAAGATAGAAAAGTTGATCCATTCCATGTGATCGACTTAGGAGGGAATGTTGATTGATACATCAAAGAAAATACCTATAGAATTTTAGATAAATGAAATTTTACTCTATTTTGCAAACTATAAGAAATGGATTTCTTGGGACAACCTCTTTGAAGGTTTATGGAGCAGCTAAATCATTTAAGGTTGTGTACATGAAGATGAATCTGAGAAATCTAGAACATGGGTTGTGTACAGGATGATCTCAATTTGGTCATTCACAAGAGGATTCCTAAAATATGGTATGGTTGGGGAGATATCAAATTTTTACTAATATTGGTTTGTCTAGATTTTTGTGTGGACCATTTTTCAAAATAATCAACAAATTAGAGTTTAGATTTATGAATAGAAACACGATAAAAAATTATTCATCTGAATTGCTAAAGATACCAAGTGGATAGTGGATGGTTACCCTCAACAGATCTGATTGTTTCCTTGTCCAATTTGGGAATTTTGTTCAAAACATCGTAGGGGCATAGTCTTATCGCCCTATGCAAGATTCTATATGTATGTAACACTATAATGTAATTAGGGGGGAGAGAAAAGAATGATGTTGTAATTATGAGACAAGTCTAGACTTTCTATTCAAGCATCATTGAACTATGTTCATTTCCATGTAACGAAAGTGTTGTAATTTTCATCTTTACTTTGTTCTATAACTAGCATGGATCCGGTTAATGGTATATAGTTGTTCATGATCTTTTGAGTTTCATTTGCTCACTACCAAGATAGGAAATATCCCACCTATACCAGGAAGTTGAGCTAAGTGTATCAATACTTAGTTTAGTATATTTGTCAGTTTCATTTTATACTGCAGATATTAGTTTGTGTATAAGCCATTAATTTATGTGTGGTGACATTTATAGTTAATAACTTCATTCTGCATTCAAATGTTTTGATAGTTTTAAACCACGTAGTGTTACTACAAAGTTAGGTGTGAGAACTGATTGTGTTGTCATGATTGGATTGATAAGTCACTCGTGGTTTCTCTTATTATTTTTAATTTAATATTGTTTTGTCCCAGTGGACAAATGTTATATTTACAAGATTGATTTGATATTTGCTTGCTTCCATTTCCTTTTCGAATGCACAATAGAATAAAATTTGGTTTGTATTGTTAAGAGATCATTGTGTCTATCAAACTCTTCAAGAACTAATTAATCATTGATAAGATAATGTGTGAACATTTAATATGAAAGATTACATTCTAGTACCTGATTGTGAGAATAGATATGAGATTTTATGTCAGTGCTTTGAATAATCTCTGTGCATGAGTCACTAAGTTAGAATCCTGTAACAAGACATACTAGAGTCACAATTTCACATGGATCTTATCTCTGAATATAAAAGTATTGAAGCCACCATAAGAGCTTGTTCTTTCACACATACCACTTATACACAAAGACTTGTTGTTTGTATTACTGTTTCTCAAGGTGGTAGAATCCATATTAGGTATGTCACATTATATCATGCTTTAAATAACTTGTAGCAAACTTATTTAATATACTAGCCTAAGCAACAATTTGTTGTTATCCCTAGAATATATTTTTCTTTATTATTAGTTGAACTTTATTTTCTTTGCATCCAACCTCATTTATTGTTAGAATGAACACTCTCCATGTGAAGTGAAACATTGCTTATTGAGTTCTTAAGGGGAACATAATAGAGAGCTCATTGTTAGAGATTGGAATTGATTTAATATTTCTATTTTGGTTTCTTTGCATGTTTAATAAGTTGATTGAGCTTTGGTGTGGAGTGATTTTATTTTGAGACCATAGAGAAGACTTAGACTTATCCTTAGGATTAAACCTTTTTCCTTCACATATTGTGTTTACAAATCATAAGTTTATGAATCATATTGACAAGTAAAATGAGTTTATTGGCAACAATTAATTAACCCAATAGTTCCCCCACTATTAAACCCAACAAAATGTTTTTGATACCCATTTAAAATAAATGCACACAAAAAGATAAAATCTCCCATGCATCTAACAAAATTATTTAAAACATGAATGCAAACAAATTAACATTCATACACAACAACATATATTTGTTCAAAACTTAGAGTATCCACACAACAACATATATTTGATAAAAACTTAGAGTATACACACAACAAATAAAACCCAAAATTAAAATAGTGAGACATAAATAAAACACTTATATTTTTAACCAAATGTGAAACCCGTTGTAGAGGACATACGTTCCACCCAACCATAGATTTTCTACTCCAAATATCAATAGAAAATCACCCCCAAGTTGGGGCTATGAATACACAAGAAAGGGTGCCTCTTTATTGTCCACTTATAACCCAACATAACTAGCAAGTTGGTTTTCCTATTGTTATCCAAATCCACCATCTCTCTTCCCCTCAACCTGCACAACCCAAGGAATCAGATCCCCCTTCACTGCACATAATCCCTCATGCCCTTTCACTTCTCTTCAAATATCCATCATAGGTTGGCTACAATTTTCTCTCACTAGGGACTCCATGAATGTCAACTATAATAGGAAAAGATCAGAGTAGCAAGATCACTTGCTACTAGGGTAACATCTTACACAAAATATCACTCTACAGGCCTAACAACCTTATTCTTCATGAATTTACAACTCCAACAAGTTGCCACACATGCCCACTATGGTTTCCTTCAATCTCTATCACTCTCCCCTCTCTTATTGCTCCAAAAACTGCATGTAAGAACTGCCCATAATACCCATTCGGATTTCCCTTTTACCCATGCATGTAGACTCTCATATTCCCCAATGTTGATTGTACTTAGCCCTCGTGATTTCATTAACTATGTGAAGTGACTTTTCACACCCACCCTCTTACACCTATTTAATGAGTGGGGATTTGATACACTGAAAATGAAATCAAAAGGTTTATACACAATAATAATTTTAGAAAGTGGGTTGGGATTAATATACATGAATGTTTCCCCCTTGGACCCCCCACTTAGACCTTCCCTTCTCTTGTGGAAACTTATCCCCCATTACTCTGTCCATGTTCGTCTGTTATAGATGTTACGCTTATTTTTTTTATTTCAATATATAATATTTACATATTACATTGCTTAGTCCATGACCATATATTGTATTTACATTATGCATCACTAAAATGGGGATAAAAAATGGGGATGTTACATGATGCATACTTTGTTGTACTAGCAAGCCTAGTAACATAAAGAAAGGTTTATACCATCCCTTACCTATACGAACTAGACCCTGGGATAGTATCTCCATGGATTTTGTGGGTGGTTTTCCAATAACTAGGAAGGGAG
Source organism: Picea engelmannii (assembly GCA_009831015.1). Taxonomy (NCBI): domain Eukaryota; kingdom Viridiplantae; phylum Streptophyta; class Pinopsida; order Pinales; family Pinaceae; genus Picea; species Picea engelmannii. Next base: position 177,978 of record ML803201.1, on the reverse strand, counting down.
ATGACTATTTGTTCATGATAGTTGATAGGTTCAACAAGATGTGCATTCTTATGCCTTGTAAAAATAACATCAAAGGAAACTAAATAACACACATGTTTTTGAAAATGTTTGGTTTCACTTTGGCATACTAAGGAGCATCATCTCAGAAAGGGATAATTGATTTCTAAGTGACTTTTTGATCCAGATTTATGAGTAGAACAAAATGAATAATAGATTGAATACAATAAAATAGAGGTATGGAGAACAACAATATATATCCAATGAACAATAATTTCTATTGAATAAAAAATATAGGATGAAACTATAAAACTACATAACTGAAAACAACTTGCTTGAATGGTGGTAGCTATCTCTGAGAAGAGATGTGGCTGCTACATGCATCTGTCTGAGAAGAATGATTATAATGAGGCCCCAGAGGAATTTTTAACATTACTCGTGAAGTCCAAAACCCTATACATCCAAAACCTAACCCTAGGAGATGAAACGCAAAAAGTTATGTGGGCCCCGATGGGTAAGTTGGTACCTCAACTTCCTGGGGTCGTAACATTTGCATACGACCTCTGTTTTAGGTGTGTGATATCCCATTGGAAAGGTATTTTCGAGAACTACATATTATCTCATCAAACTTTGACTCTGTCTACAATTTGACTATGGCAAGCCAAAAAAAAGATTGTTTAAGATCACAAAATGGCCCTGGAAGTACAAAAAGATGTATTGACATGAAAAAATCCAAAATAAGCCAGTTGGAATAGGTGGGAGGCCACCAATATCCACCTGGATGTTGTGTAGGGCTTTAAGATAGCCTCAGAAGTGGAGAACCCACAATTAAAAATAATTTTCATCATTATAGAGAAACATGCCAAACTAAAAACTGTCAAGAGGAGCTAGTTTAAATAGGTTGGTGGCCACCAAGATCCACCTGGATCAGTCCTCCCCTGTTAGGAATAAATGGTCTCCATTGTGTTGAGTTCCCCCATCATGTGAGGAAATTTTTGTTGAATTTCGCCCTGGGTGAGCCACTTGCCTTGGTGCAGGAGCTGCCCTACCTTGATAACTCGATAAAGTTGGATTTTCTGCTGACAAGTGACCTTGAACTATGTGTCCACTATCTGATCAGTGGATTCATGTTCCATGCAGTTAGGGTTGATATTTTTTGGTTTCAACTTTTTTGCGATCTACTAGGTGTCCAATAATAGTGTAAAATATGGTCGGAGGAGGTCCACATTGAACGCTAGGTGCAAGCCAAGGAAGGGGGGAGTGTTGAGAGTCAAAATCATTGTCACCCACAACCTTGGTGATAGTGTAAGGCCCATAGTGAAGTGGACAAAGCTTCTGATGGGGATTTTTAAGATGCTCTTTCTACAAACATAATTAGACCTTATCTCCCACTTGAAACTTGTGCGGTGTCCGATGTTGATCGTGGAACTGCTTATACTTAGCATAGGATTTCTACAAAATATCATGGAATTGTTGGTGGATGTGTTGAATCCTCTCAATGGATCTGGTGGCTTTGTCGGCCTCAGACTAAACATGGTAAGATTATGCTTGTGTGGTTGCAATAGGTAGTGTAACATCAATGGGACCCAAGGGTTGGAATCCTAGTCCCACCTGAAATGGGCTATGGTCGGTGGAGCTATGGAGAGCCTTGTTGTCGCTATGTTGAACATACAGAAGACTCACATCCAATGTACGTGGATTATTAGAGTTATACATGTGCATGATGTGCAAAATCATTTGATTGGCGACCTCTGTCTAGCCATCGGTTTGAGGGTGGAAGACAGTGGATTTAGTGAGCTTGGTATCCAATAGTGACCAGATACTTGACCAAAATGTGCTGAGGAACCTGATGTCCTGATCTAAGATTATGGTATGTGATATCCCAAAAAGGACCCGCACTTGTTCGAAGAAGAGATTGGTAGTATCTTCCATTGTGATCCTCTTTTTGCAGGCTGTGAGAATGGCCATCTTCGAAAACTGATCAACCACCACAAATACACAATCATTTCCTTACTTGGTGGACATAAGGATATACATGTAATCCATTGAGATGGATTCCCAAGGCCTCTCGAGAGTAGGAAGAGGGGTGTATAAGTATTTCTTCTTGATGTCTGGCTTGGCAATGGCATAGGCAGTGTAAAATATGATATACTTGTTGATCTCCTGTCAAATATTTGGCCAATAAAAATGTTTCTATAGAATGGCCACAGTTTTCTCCACACCAAAACGTCCTGCCATCTGATTGTAGTGAGCCTCCCAAATCAATTTTGCACACTTTCTTGCAGGAACACAGAGGTGGCCCAGATGGCATAACAATCCATCCTGAATGTGAAAATGGGTGACGTTTGCACATGTACCCAAGAGATGATAGGTGGTGGTGAAATCAGGATCTCGCTGATAAAGTTGGGGCCACTCATATACCTCATGCCCGTAGGAATGGAGCACGATGGTGAGTGCAGCAATGGGAGGTTGTCTGAGGTAGTCAGTGACATGATTTGTGCTCCATGTCTTATACTTGATGTTGATATGGAACTGCTACAGGTATGTGGACCACTTTTGATGGTTGGCGTTCTGCAACTTCCCCTATGTTTGTATGAATTGCAAAGGCTTGTGATTAGTGTGGATTATTGTCTCCTTTACCATAATGTAATGTTTCCATTGACGACAGGATTTCACAATAGAATACATTTCCTTGTCATAGGTGGGGTATTTCCGGACAGTATTTGAGAGTGTCTCATTACGGTATACTACTGGATGACCATGTTGAGTGAGAAATGCGCCTACAACATAGTCGGATGCATCAGTCTCAATCTCAAATGGTTGTTGCATATCAGGTAAGGAGAGTACTGGAGATGAGCACAAGCGATGCTTCAGATCATCAAATGCTTGTTAATGTTCCTTACCCCATGAGAACGTGTCCTTTCCACCACCCGTGGTCACTCGGTTGAGGGCCCATGCCATATGGGATAATCCAAACACAAACCATCAGTATAAGTTGGAAATTACCAAGAAGCTATGAAGATCGGTTAGTGTGGTCGGGGCTAGCCAATTAAGGATGACTTAGATCTTAGTTTGATCCACATGTATCCCATGCTCATAAAAAATGTATCCCAAGTACTGGACCCTATTCATGCCAAAGGAGAATTTTTCCAAGTTGGAATATAGCTTGTGCTACCGCAGAGTCCTAAAAAAATGATGAATATGTTGCATGTGCTCCTCCCAAGTTTTACTGAAGATGAGGATGTCATCCAGATATACCACCACAAAAGATTTGTTGAAGGGTCTCAATACATCATCCATTAACCTCATGAAAGTTTTTGGTTCATTTGTTAAGCCAAAGGGCATGACCATCCATTCTAAGAGACCTTATTTAGATTTGAAAGTTGTCTTCCATACATCATTCGGTTCGATGGGAACCTGGTGGTAGCCAGACACTAGGTCAATCTTGCTGAAGAAATTTTCCCCCTTGAGTTGGTCAAGAATGCCATCAATTCGGGGAATTGGGTATCGGTTCCTAACTATGATTTTTTTTAATGATATGTAATCAATACAGAGCCGCCAGGTCCCATATTTCTTCTGCACCAGTACAAATCGGGCTTCCGAAAGGGGAGGAGTTGGGTCTGATGTGCCCCTTTTGAAGTATCTCTTGGATTTGATTCTTGATTTCATCATTTTCCATCAACGAGAGATGATAGAATGATCCATTGGGTAGAGGTGCATCAAGGGTTAGATCAATTGGATGCTTGAATTGGTAGTGCGTCAGTACCCCGGTGGGTGAGGAGAAGATGTCTCTGTACTCTTCCACAATCTCATCCACTTGCTTCTACTGCAAAGATAGAATTTGTGTAGAGGTCACGGAAGTGGCGACGACCGTCTTCTTAATTTGAGCATGGTTCACAAAGAAGACAAACTTCTCAATCTATGAAATTGCCTTACTGCATTTCTTAGCAAAGATTAAATAAATATCGGTAGGCGACGCTACCTATGGTATCCTATACAATTGTCTACCCAAATTAATAATAACATTGTAGGGTATAGACTCATACACAATATGTCACTTACACAAATATGGTTGGCCTAAAATAACATCACAAACTTCAAGGGGAGAAATATAACACAATACCTCATCTTTGAAGGGATTGATGTCATAGGGCAGATGACATTGTTGGATGGCACAGAGATCTCTTCCTTGGTCAAGCCAATCGATGGTGTAGGGATGCAGGTGGAATTTCATTGGCAGGTCCATTCGCTTGATGACCTCTACTGAGATCAAGTTCATCTGACTGCCGCTATCGACAACAAAATGAAGCAGAGCCCCCTTTACCCACATCTATGAGTGAAAGAGGTGTTCCCATTCCTTTGGTTCTTCTGGTTCACCTAGATGGAATTTGGTGGTAGAGATAATGGCACTGGGTTTGGAATCGATAATCTGCTTCCCTCCTTCTGGATTAATTCGGAGTCAAAATCTTCCTCTGACCCAGAATCTTTCATCTCGGCCACAAGTGACTGCTTGGCACGACATTCTTCGGTGTTGTGCCAAGGGATTTTATGATATTCACACCACTTTCCCATGTCCATTTTTGACTTCTCATTACCCTTCTTGGGTGGTGTCTTGAACTGGTTGTCCTAAGAGTGGCCATATTTTCTCTGTCCCTTTTTTGTGGGTTGGGGCCGCATTTTCCTTGCTTCAACTATGAGGAATTTTCATATCCAAACTCTCACCTCTTCTGCATAAATTTTTGCTCGATCTTGACAACATATCTATAAGACGCACCTAATGATGTGATGTCTAGAAAATCCATTTTTGTTTGAATGTATCTATTCAAACAACTATGATATTTGAGCACCATATGTCATTCAAAGTCTTTTATACCTAATTTGGTGCGTAGGGTATGGAAAATATTGGTAAAATATGGTACTTTTTGGTCCCTTCCTGATGCAGCATGGTCCATCCTGTGTATTGATCCTTGTTTCTTCCAACATGGTAGTATTGTTCTTTAATGAAATCCCTGAAGAAATCCCATGTGGGGGTGACCACAAATATTGTAGATTCCTTTGTGGCCCTTTGCTTAGAGTAAGTATCCCACCAATCCTTAACATGGGGGATGGCCTTGAGGAGTGCAAAAGTAATATTTTCCCTATCGGAAAAATTGTGGACCGAAAAATACCCTTCGAGTAGATTCATCCATTTATCTACAACATCCGCATCTATCAGTCCTTCAAATAATGGAATATCAAAATTTACTTGTACCTTGAAGGGGGTTGCATGGTCTCTTGATGAAGATGTGTCTCCTGCGAGAAGTTGTCGAAGGATATGTGCAAAGTTGTCCATCATTTCGTTCATTCGCCGCACAAGGGCTTCATCGAGAAACATTTTAAAAGGATCTCTTGCTCCATCATATTTATTCTCATCCCCAATGATTTTTTTTTTAGCTCAACGTGACTTATCTTACAAAGGATCGACTGATTCGAGTCCCAACTTCTTGTACCCAGATCTTGTCGGGGACATGCACGAAGAAAAACAAATGAAGAGCAAACCACTCTCATACCACTAATCTGTATTTATGAGAGGAACACAATGAATAACATATTGAATACAATAACAAAGAGGTATAGAGAACAACAACATATATCTAGTGAACAATAAATTTTATTGAATAAAGAAAATAGGTTGAAACTGTAAAACTACAGAACTGAAAACAACTTGCTTGAATGGTGGTAGTTATCTTTGATAAGAGATGTGGCTGCTACACGCATCTGTATGACAATAATGATTACAATGAGGCTCCAAAGACCTTTTTAACATTACTCATGAATTTCAAAACCTAAGACATCCAAAAACCTAACCCTAGGAGATGAAACGCCAAAATTTATGTGGGCCCCGATGGGTAAGTTGGTACCTCAACTTCCTGAGGTCATAAATTTTGCATACGACCTCGATTTTATGAATGTGATAGCCCATTGGAAAGGTATTTTCGAGAAATACACATTATGTTGTCAAAAATTGACTCCATCTATAGTTTGACTATGGCAAGACAAAAAAAACATTGTTTAGGGCCCCAAAATGGCCCTAGAAGTACAAAAAGGTGTATTGACATGAAAACTTCCAAAATAAGTCAGTTGGAATATGTGGGAGGCCACCAATACCCACCTATATTTTATGTAGGGCTTCAAGATAGCCCCAGAAGTGCAGAACCCATTGTTATAAGAAAAAACCATCCATTGGGACAGATCTAACCTATCTGGGTGTGAAGTTGGTTATAGCCTCTTTGATAGTTCGGCACGAGGCAAAGACTACCCGCACCTTAGATGGTCTTTCACCTGAGGAAGTAAAGAAGGGGAAAAATGAGAGGTAAAAGGATTATAATAAGTATTTCTTAGGACCACCCACTCTAGGTGTTGTCCTCCCTCAGCTTCTTGGATGGCCGAAATGGCCCAAGGGTGAAAATTATGGACAATGGGATGAAAAAACGTTCGCTGATTTTTAGGAAAACAAACTAAAAAAAATGAACAATGATCTGTTCATTCCCTTAAAGCCTTGGAAAATGGCCTAGAATGGGTTCCCGAGGTAAACCATGATCATGTACAATAGACCAGTGAATGCCTCAAGTGAAAAAAGTGAAAAATAAGGGTGAAAAGTGAGTTTAAAAGCTACAACCAAGTATTTTCAGATGGTTGTAAATTATGAACAATAATTTTTTCAAAGCTTTTAAGATAGGGAAACAAGCCCATAATGGCTTGGTACTCCTCAGGGTGACCCGGGAAATGATCCTGGAAAATTGTCAAATCAAAAGGGGGGCATTAAATGAAGATGGACAACCTTTTTACAAGTTGTTACAACTATGTTTAGGAGAGTATTTACAAATGAAATTTCTATTCATGGATGAAGGGTGGACTTAAAAAAGGTTTGACTTTAAACTTTATTTTATTTGTGAATTTTCAATTTATTAACACATGCATTGGCCACCAAACCATTTTAAAGGTTATCTTGATCAAGAAAACACCTATTATCCCAGAAATTTTCCAACCAGTATAAGGAGAGTAGTCTTAGTAGACCACGACGGTTAGGTTGAAGATTGCCCCATACAGTTCAGAGAAGCAGGGATTAGCCACTTCTCATCACTTGTGCTTTCATTCTCTTAAATCCGCTTGGATGGAAGAAGGATACCTGTGAAAATGAAGAGGCTCAGGACCCCCCCCAAAGAGAGTTTTTGTTGAGCTTACCCAAGTAGTGTAGTATCCTAACCAAGTTGAGTTGTTCAACTCCTTAACCGTGTGGTACTAAGGAAATACCACTCAATTTATACTAACTAGACAAATTCCAAGGGGCTCCTGATGAAGACTCATTGGCTTTGACACTTAGTATTCTATAAAATTGAAATTTCTTGAAAGAAAGGGCCAAGCCATCCACGTGACGAGGTGACATCTCGCTTTCGCAAGCATGCCTCCTGGTCAATAAATTGAAATCTATCTAAATATTTATACAAAAATAAGTAAATAAGTATGTGACATATATGCCACAGCTAAATAGTATGTGTACGCATATAGCTAAATAATATAAGTTTTATTTTAAATGTGTATGGGTTGGACCCCTACTTTGCTTTCGTGGTTTTTTTTTTATGGTTTTTTGAATGTTTTAGCTTGTTGATTTTGCGTGGCCGTTTTAGGGGCATCCACCTATAGATTAGTATATGAGAAAATATATAAATGAATAAAGACACTATCAACCAATTACAAGTAAAAAATTATACCATTCAACCCAATGGAATGGGTTGAGGCTCTTTGTGAGCGACAAAACCGACATATGCATGAAAGCCCCAATTGATTCCTTATATGGGGATTAGAAGTTTACTTAATGAAATTCGAAACAATGATGATTATTTACAAAGGGAAAATCAGTTTTTATAAATAGAAATTTGTAAGAAAACTGGTCAACCTATCTACACAAGCAAAGCATATTGACATGGGTACGTGTGCAAAAAATTTTAGAATGAGTGCAAGCAAATTCAAGGTGAAAGTGAGTGTGAATGGGTGGATTTACCGATCATATCTGATGTTTTTTATTCACTGTCCTACTTGACCCTTTGCCTCAAATAGGTCTTTATATGGTCCCCAACCGCTTAAGAGAAGCAAAAAAGGTGACTGGATTGTATCCTTACAAGAAAACGGTGAAATTTTAGTGATTTTATATGAAAAAAAAGAAACATAAATGAAACATAAACTTACACATAAAAGCTAGATAACAACAAACTAAGATGGTTGTCTTGGGGGGAGAAATTGACTAATATGGCCAATTTTCCTATTTGGGACAACAAGATTAATAGCATAAAATTATAATAGAAATTTACATGAAAAATAAAGAAGCAAGCAAGTATAAACAACCAAATACGGGGCTTATTTAAGGGTTGTCCTAAGGGGCCCTAGGACTCCTGACCACTAACTAAGGCTGAAAAGAACTGAATACTTCAGGAAATATGCACTACAGCACGTCAAACAAGTTAAACAAGGCTATTAGTAAATGAAAGCAAGTAAGTTAAACCCAAGGAAGCATCAATAAACACCTAGCTAACCAATTCCTCATGGAGATAGTTGTTGGCTCTCGACCAAGTTTTTGGGAAACTTCGGTAAGATTTGACCCAATTTTGGACTTCGACATGCTAGTCGAGGAAGGAGCACCCAGGTGGAGCTGAGATTGCAGATCTCACCGCCTTTGAGGGTTATGTTGACCCAATAAAGTGTAACATCCCTGACCATCAATCCCGTGGCCAGGCAACGCTACTACGCGGAAACATTCTCATACTTGTATATATAACATGCATTAAATCAAATTAACACATTTAACTAAACAATACAGAGTAATCACTTGATTACTACTAACATACATAAATAATGGAATTAACAATAATTCATAATTGCAACGAAATACATGATAATATTGCAAGCATCACAAACATGAATTTTAATTGAAATTAAACACATGCATATACTTATCTTTGAAAATGTAGTAACTCCACCAACTACGTGCAGACCTTCCATGAACCTCCCAGCCTTAGACCACATTTCTCATCACGCTCAGCAGTGGGTCACCCTTGAGCTGGGAATAATCTTTACCCAAGGCAAGGGAATCCTATACTAGGCTGAGGTTACAGGAAAACTGCATAGAGCAACTAGAAGGATTATCTCCAGGAGCCTTCTTACGCCCACTACTCACGAACTCTCATTCCCCACATGCCTATTCCACCTGGGATTATACACCTTCACAAGAATAGTCCATAGGTGCTTCACCTCCCTCTCTAGGTCTCAGAAACATGTCGGATTAGGATTTCTCAGAGCTCTATAGCTGGTACTAGACTCTCTTTGTGAGAAAACCACTTCTCAACAGACTCTCTCACACCTGGAGAGATATTCTCACAGGACTGAAAACCTGCCTCTTCTACCACGGGCCTGGTAACCCGGTTATTCAACCATGTTTCAACTCAATTCCCATAAATTCATGATAACCGCAACAACAATAGATTTCGGTTAACCCACGGGTGACAGCAACAACAGGAAAACTAGGTGTGGACGTCAAAAACATGGCAACAGGCCACTAAGACATAGCATGGTTCAGGTAACACCAATTTTAGGATGTGTGATAAGAAATCCATGCAGAGCTCAAACACAGACTCAACGGTTCAGACAGAGGGAGTATCGGCTTCTCAAGAAAACATCACAGGATTTGGGTTTCAGAGATGCGTGAGGGTATGCATGCAGAGACCAGACATAATTCCTAGTTTCAGAGAGTTGACGGCAGAATGGAGGACGAACCCCCAACTCAGCTGATGCTTCAGCTATTAACCACATGTGCCTAGGTCGACACTTGTCTTCCTAGAGATACATGCGTTCCCTTTTGCACACATTGGAGCTGCATGTGTTGCCTCTCCCAGGACTTAGGATAAAAACATGTTTGTCACACAACTTTGGAATAATAACAAAATATTATTCTCAAGGACTTAAGCCCTTAATCTTAACCCATCTTTCCAACCTTTCAGCCCCTTTTCCCTTACCCACCCCATGGAAGCTTATTCCCCCATCACTCTTTCTTCATGGTCAGTTTGCATGCAACGATGTTTAATCTTTATTAATGTTCTGCATATTACATATACAAAAACAAGTTGTTGGCCTTTAACACTTAGGCTCTCCGGCCTAATAAACACATAAGCCCACCAACTTATCAATACTTGGCTCACTAGCCTACAAAACATGATTTACAATTCATAAACATGATTACAATAGGGCTCGTCCTTGGGGATATTACAATCCCCTTACCTTATTTTTGCATGGTCCTCAGTGCAAATGTTACACAGCATTAGCAACATTTTCAAAATCTTCAAAAAGATGTGGATATTCTACCTGCATAGCATATTCATGTTCCCAAGTCGTGTCCTCGGGACTGTACCAGGTCCACTGGACCTTTACAAGCCCTATGGTTCGATTCCAGAGCGGTTTTCTTTTCCGGTCCAATATGCACACAAAATGCACTTGCAAGACACCTTCTTGCTCCACCTGAATCATATTCCAATCAATTACATGATTAGCATCAGGTATATATTTCTTAAGCAATGAAACATGAAACACATTATGTACATTCATGGATGCAGGTAATGCAAGAATATATGCAACTAGCCCAATCCTTTCTAGGATTTCAAATGGCCTGCAAAATTTGGCTTCCAACTTGGCGCATTTCCCCAACTTCAGGGAACTTCTATTGGCTTTCACTTTCAGGAAAACATGCTCTCCCACTTTAAACTCTCTGTGGGTTCTATTTTTATCAGCATAACTTTTCTGCCTGTCTTGGGGCAGCTTTCGAATTATGCTTAATTTTTAACATTTGTTCTTCCATTTCCTTGAGCAACTCTAGCCCAACTACTTCCCTATCAATTGGATTATCCCAGCTCACTGGAGTATTGCAATTTTTGCAATAAAGTGCTTCAAATGGGATCATCTTCAATGATGCTTGATACCCATTATTGTAGGCAAACTCTACCAAATGTAGGTAGTCTTCCCATTTTGATGGTTTATCCATCACATACATCCTCAGTATGTCTTCTATTACTCGATTCACCCACTCTATATTCCCATCCGACTCAGGATGATAGGCTGTACTGAAGTTCAGATTCGTTCTGAACCCCTTGAATAACCCTTTCCAGAAATTTGAGTTAAATTGTAGGTCTTTGTCAGACACAATTGTCTTGGGAATTCCGTGCAATCATGTTATTTCCCTCATCAAAATATCAGCAACATCCGTTGCCTTGTGAGTAGTCTTTCACAGAATAAAATGGGAAGCTTTCGTAAGCTTGTCCACTACCACCATGATTGAATCATGTTGCTTGCCTATTCTAGGAAATCCCATGATGAAATCCATTGTCACCACTTCCCACTTCCACTCAGGAATGCGTAAAGGTTGTAGCAACCCTGCTGGGTGTCTGTGCTCATCTTTAACCTTCTAACACTCCATACATCTTGCGATGTATTCTACAATTTATTTCTTCATACATGGCCAAAAATAATGGCTCTTGACTGTTGCCACAATTTTCTAATATCCAGGGTGCCCTGCATAAGACAAATTATGCATTTCATGCAAAATCGCAAGTTTCAAATCCTAGACATTAGGTACATAAATTTTGTTCTTGTACAGAAGTATTCCATCAGTTTCCAATTTATAAATCTCCACTTTCTGTGGCATCTTACCTTGTTGTATCTTTGCTACCAAATCCCTGTACTGCGAATATGTATTTGTAGCCTCCAAAATTTTTCTTTTAATATCAGTTTGGTACATGCTAATGGATGTAGCATGTAATTTGTGTACTCTCCTACTGAGTACATCAACCACTTTATTCTCCTTCCCTTTGATATGCTTGATATCAAAATTATATTCACAAAGAAACTCCAACCACCTACTCTGCCTAGCATTCAAAGTTGGTTGATCAAATAAATACTTCAGACCATTATGGTCTTTCATCAGTTTGAACCTACTTCCCATGAGGTAATGCCTCCATTTCTTTAGAGCATGTACTATGGCTGCCAACTCCAAATCATGAGCTACATAGTTCCTTTCGTGCTCTTTCAAATTTTTGGATTCATAATAGATAATGAATCCATTCTGACTGAGGACTCCTCGGAGTCCTTCTTTGCATGCATCTATGCACACTGCAAAATCTTCATTTGGGTCTACAATCCTCAGGATTGGAGCATTGGTTAACAATTGCTTCAATTGTTGGAAGCTTCTCTCACATTCCTCTATCCACTGAAACTTTTTCTCCTTCCTTTGCAAGGAAGTGGTAGGGTGAGCTATCCTCGAGAACCCTGTGATAAACCTTCTATAATAACCAGCTAGACCCATAAAGGATCTGACTTCCATCACGTTCTTTGGTGCTGACCATTCTCTGATGGCCTCAATATTCTCAGGATCTACAACTATCCCATCCTTCAAAAGAATATGCCCCAAGTAATGGATATTTTTTTGATAAAACGAGCACTTGCTCAACTTGGCATACAGTTGGTGCTCTCCTAGCACCTGCAACACCATCCTCAAATGTTGTTCATGCTCTTCCTCCGACTTGAAATACACCAGAATGTCATCCAGGAATACTATGACAAACTTGTCTAGATAGTCCCTGAATACACCATTCATCAGACACATAAAAATAGCAGGTGTGTTTGACAGCCCAAACGACACCACTATGAAATCATAATGACCATACCTTGTTCTAAAGGAATTCTTGTTGATGTCTTCATCCTTTATCCTTACCTAGTGATATCCCGACCTAAGGTCTATCTTCAAAAATATCTTCACATCCTTCAACTGATCTAAGAAATCATCAATCCTCGGCAGAGGATATTTGTTCTTTATAGTCACTTTGTTTAACTGTCTAAAATTGATACACAATCCTAGAGTCCCATATTTCTTCTTCACGAATAGGACCAGGGCTCCCCAAGGTGACACACATGGGCGTGTGTACCCCCTTCTTCAGAAGCTCTTCAAGATGCAATTGTAGTTCTTTTAGCTCCAAGCATCAAGTTTACAGAGAAGTCAATATCTCTTTTCAGGGGTAGTCTGGGTACCTCCTGAAATACATCTTCAAACGCCTTTAGTATTGCATGATATCCAATCTTTGAGACCTCATCCTTAGATGCTTCCTCCACATGGGTTGCAAATAATTGACATCCTTTCCTGTAGCACTTCTTTAGCTGCATTGTTGAGATTTCTCTGACAACAACAGCTCTAGGAATTCCTTGGACTGTTTTCTGATTTCCTTCCTCATCCAGGAAAGTGAATGCATTATTACGACATTCAAAGATGGCATGGTGCTGGTCCAACCAGTCCATCCCAATTAGACAGTCATAAGAACCTAAAGGCGGAACATTCAATTCATCCTTTGTGCTCAGTCCATTCATATCCACTTGACAAGACTTAACTAAGTCAGTGACTTTTCTCTTGGTTCTTATAGCCAACTGCACTAACCAAGACTTTTCATGTTTGCTTCTCGAAAATTTCAAACTTTCCACCACTCTAGGATATATATAACTATGGCTAGCCCCTGAATCAATTAAAATAGTGAAGGGATGGTTATTGATCATACCTTCCACTTCAATCATGTGC